>DVQH01001193.1:0-14121 GCA_018231625.1 Papilio phestus | reverse complement strand
ACCATCAAAACAGAACTTTTATACGGGCAACAATGCGCTTTGACATTTCAGTCTTTTTGGTAGATATCAGTCACCAACAACGGTGTCCGTCGAAAACCGCTGCACTCAACCCGGCTAGTGTGCTAGGTGCCGTTCATGTGCGTATAGTGTTGGGTGCCCACTACTGGCACTACCGCCGCCGTGGTGGCTATGCCTCTGCATTAATTGTTACCAATGAGTACCAATGGCTGCCACTGTGCCACATGTGCCACTTCCTCTAATTGAGCGATGATGATGAGCTCGTTCACGTTGGCTCACTCGGACCGCGATCGTTGTTGGCAATTCGCCGTCCGAGTGAGAATCCAATTAATGGAGCGGGCATTTGCATAGAGCCCAAAAGGGGCTCGGCAGCACTCGCTGGCCCAACACTACCGTGCGTCCCAGCATGGAAAAAGTGGTGCCGACATGGAAGAGAATAGTTGAACTTTATCAACTCCACTAATCTTCTACTAAATTGTCACCATTGCTATCTAGTATTGTTTTTGTTTAAAAAAATTACTGGTAACCTTTTTAGTGGTTTGCAACAACTTAGGTTTTTTTGTAAACTCTTTTGACAAACAAGCACAGTTAACAACAGTTCTAAAACAAGCTTTCCGTTATAGTTGGGCTATCCAGTGTCGCCGAGGCGCGCTATCGTAGCAAATTGCCATCAGATCACAAATGTGCTTGTCGCAATATTAAATATTAATAACAGCGATTCTGTTAGCGTGTGTCGAGCCAGCTTGCAGGATGATTAAACTAGATTCATGCAGTACAACTGTCTCCATGTGTCTGTATGCAAACAAGTCGATCAGCAATGACAAACGGTAGCATCAATGATATTGTCACCTAAGTTAACCATAGTTCACGCTGCTAAGTCGTTCAGTCGTTTCAATGCAATTTTGCAATTGAATCGTGAAATATTTAGCTGGTTAGAACAGTTTTGCAACAGTTCAGCATTAATCAACTCTCAAAGTATCAATGTTGTAACTAATATCATTTTTTACCATTAAACGGTACATGAATTGCTTTCACCTGACCTTTATTCTACCAGAAAATGCTATTGATTGAACAAAAGTTTAACTAGCCAGAAACGTGTGAGAGCTCATTATTCATTTTTTTATTTTGTTCACATCCTTTTTCTTAAGCATGACAGGAAACCGAACTTATATGATAAAAATCACAAGTCCACATAGCAACATGACGCAGGATTCGATTGATTGTTCCAAAGCTTAAATCTTCAGTTAATAATTTTGCATGTTAATAGTGGCAATATGGTTAAAGTTTATAGCCAAGTTCTGCCTAGTGTATATGTCACTGATCGCACCGAATCCAAGTGGGATCTACTTTATGGATACTCAACTTGCAGTGTCTCCTGACAGTGAGAGCTGCTTCCACCGTAGTGCTTGTCGTGATGCGGACAGCTTAATTGGATGGTGCGGACAGAGTGGCATTTTAGCTATGCTGGAGAGTTGTGACAACCGTTGCAATTGCTGGTCCGGCTGTTGGGATCCAGCGTTACCAAACCATCCTTTTCTGATCGGTTTCCTGGTTCACTCAAAGCTGAGCTCGTATCCTCGTGGTTCAATCGGTGTTGGGTTGCGGAAAACTGACACTCCGCTTGAAACCAGCCTGAATGGCTCACCCGAGTTGTCCCCTCAACAGTCGCCACTTGCATCATTTTCATGTCCCAAGATGGCCAATCACAACACAGAGAATATTAATTTTACTTAGACATAGATTGAATTAGTATCGCGAAGTTGGTTACTCAAGTGCTCGAGCTCGTTAGTGGGGAGTCTGGCAACAGTGCAGCCAACCAGAATTAGACGCTCTGATCAGATCAGTTGACGCCTGGTCATTTGGCTTCATCTTAGCTAATCGTATGAACAACTAATTGCTACTTGCCATTTAGCCTTAAAATACTTGTTTTTCTCAGTAGTCTAGTTACATATGATAATTGATTTACACATAATTCTTGAAAATCTTTTTAGTTAAAACTTTACTTTGAATGAACTAGGTACAGTGACTAGCTATAGTTATAGTAATCAGCAAATCTTTTCAATATATGTTAAATTTAGATGGTCGGTAAATGCTTACTTGAAAGTAGTAAAGTGATTGGGATAGACATTGTTTAGACATGTGCATTCGCTTATCAATATTGCAATGCTATGGTCCAAGTTCGAAGTTGGGACGTTAGTTACATTAGCTATGATAAGCTGAGAGCAAGTACTGTGTGTGTGTCTTTTCTTCTTTTGTTGACGCGTTACTCGTTATCGCAGTGCAACACATTTCCGACACATGATGCGGAATAATACGCTGTCACTGACCACTTTATGGCTGCCGGTGATCACCATGGGTGTCGCTCAGATTGCCAGTCTAATTGGCACGCTCGATTCTGAGTGATCTGAGGTCGAGCAAGCCCAATTAGCGGGCCAGTGAGTAAGCCACACGAGCGTGGCTGTCTTGCGGGCACTATTCGATACCGCCGACTCTAGCTAAGTTGCTTTCCGCCCAGTTCATGCTTGCTCCACTTGACTTGATTGTCGCTGGACACTATTGTCACTGGGGACGCTGTTGCCGATGCTTTGGTCCAATTAATTGCCAATTACAATCGAATTAATCGACTCAAGCATGAAGCGAGAGTTAACTTGGTTCCAGTGGAAAAGTAAACTTTTCTTCTAATCACATCTTGGGCTCACATAATCTGTAAAAGTCATGAAACTACATCCTCGCTTAAACTCATTTCATTACGAGCAATTTATTTTAATTTTATAGTTTGATAGTACCAGGAAAGTTGGGACTTAATGGGATAAGAGTGCAAACGGTGGTAGGTGGTGAAAAAGAATCTCAATCGAAACGTTTGGTAAAACACTTGGGGCTAATGTGAGTGGTGGAAGTAAGGGACGCAAACAGTTTTCGCGCATGTCGTTCATCTCCCAATAACTCAACCGTTTGCCTTCACAGAGGTGAGTTATGATCGCTGTTTTGGTTCGTCTATAACTTGCAAGCATGTAGTGACTCAATTGTGTGCACAATACAAATCGCCACTTTGCAGAAGTTGCACACTTCGTGTTCAGCTTTTAAATAATTGAATCGCATTTAATACTATTCTGATTAACAAGCACAATAGTGGCAATTGATTACAACATGACAATTCACTAAACATGACACGGCAAAAAACTTGAAAAACTATTTTAAAACCGAGAACTTTGATTTAAAACCTTTAATAATTACATTAAATATTACATTTATTTTTTTAATAATGCAACTGATTTTTAGTTTTTGTTGAATAAACTTAAATAAAAAATAAAAATGGCGTTAAAGTTAGAAGCTTTGTCCAAAGTTTATTCTGAGAAGGTGAGTCGACAAATTGGCACACTATCCCCACGACTAGTCTGTTTGCTCAGCTTTACTCAAGTGCTTCTACTCTACCAGAGCTGGCAATTAATCGAATTAAATGGTAGCAACTATAAAAGAAGGCATTGCCACTCGGTGTTGGTGTCGCACTGCTGATTGCTGCTTGCTGCACTCAGCCCTGATCTAGCATGATGCGAGTTGAGAAGCAGGTTGCAGACAGTGTCAAATAAACCACTGGTGAATGGCATTTAGTGCAGCCATATTTGAATCAAAAGTGTTGCCATTGGGCTGGCACCAGTCGAGTCTAATCCAAACAAGCGCGCAACATGGGCAATCGGCACAGTGACCAGGCCCGACTGAGTGGGCATACCCGAGCAACTATAGCCAGGAAGACAGGCAAGCATCGAGCCATCGAATTGCAGCCAGCCATATAGCGCAATGGCAATTTGCTCTTTTGCTATCTCTCTCCCGGGCATTATACTAATTTGAAATGGTTTCTCCTCCTGCCAAACCTATCCGTGCACCCATTTAGTCATTTTTATATATCTAAAATAGCGTTTACAACATCTGGACCTTAATTTACAGCCAATAGATTATTATTAATGTTATATGTTGAATTAGAGAAATATAATCTCGAATCGACAGTGATTGAATTGGCACTGTTGATGTATGCAGCTAAAGTGCTGCATTGCATGCTTCTAATTGGCACAAGCGGCAAGTAAAGCGGTGGCGGGTCGACAGGGCTTCGAGTGTTGCAAGTGCATCCGAGCTCGCCACTGTACCGCATTGAATCAACACACTCGCTCCCAGTGAGCGTGTCTTTCCACAATAAATTAAAACCATTTAGCTGTACTCTACTACAACAACGGTGGCAGCACTGAATGCGTCAATGACATTATCGCGGGGTCCAAGTGGCACCAGAGCGCGGCCACTTGTCTCGCGGCGGCAAGGCCTGATTGGAATCTCATTTAGCCGGTGCCAATGGGGAGGAGAGTTATTACAATTATTGCTGCCATCCACTGCTAGTGGCAATCAAGTTCGCCTGCTCCAAACGAGCCTGGATTGATTCTGCAATAGCAAATTATTAGTGCAGTCAGTGAGCATGATGGAGGAAGCATGGAGCAGTGAGTTGGTGGGTGAATGGTATGGTTGGTGCTTGCCAGTGGGGCAATGGCAATCACTGCTCGTGCCTCAACCGTCGCCGCCCCTCTGTCCCTGTGTGTTGTGTTGTCTAATTTGACAGGCAAAAGACGACAATGAGCCCTGACGACAAACGACGTGTTTGCCTATGTAAGCAACTTTGCCTCAATTTCTCTCTCCCTGTATATATATATGTCTATGTGTGTGTGTGTGTGTGTGTGTTTGGCCTGCATTAGATATTAGTTTTATTATATTTGCCTATTTGCTTCGAACTTGCTGACTGGCGAGTGATTTGTACTAGCGCGAGTACGCGCACAGAGGCGTCCCGTCGCCATCCATCCAGTCAGTTGAGAACTTGCGAGAGAATTAATTTCTGGAGAGTTGCTCACAATTTGTCTGCTTCCAATCGTTTGGACGAGAATTTGATTAAATCAAGACAAAATTGATTTTAGTTAAATTTACTGGTTGGCATGGGAGGCAAGTTGACTCAATGTCAGTCAAGTAGGAAAAGCCAGTGCCATTTTTCGCACAGCCTAACTTACAGTGAGACAGTGTGCCACTATCAATCTGACGATCTATTCTGTTTGTAGGGTTGTCGAGTCAATTGAAGTGGAATTACTCACAATACCACTCAAGCTGACAAGTATCAAATGGAACTGATGAATCTTGTGCAAGCAACTTTCAACTTCTGGTGTCTGATCAACTCTTAGCCAATTTTCACTGTTCTGTTGATTCACTATACTTCACTTACTAGCTGGTAGGACAATAGCGCAATGATCGTTGGCAACAAGGTTGGGTTAATGGCGAAACCCACCACAGCACTGTCTTTTGTCATGTTCTTGTTTCTCCATTTACATTGTCTAATTAAATTTTAAGTGGTGCTTGATTGAGCCAAGCGAACTGTTAGCCCTAACGCATAGTAACAAGAACATTTCTTCACTCAACTCTCATTGTCGCTGTCTGAATTGTTAATTTAAAATTGACTATTATTGGAAGCTATTAATACTTAATGGCATACAACATTAGGCAAATGACGGCAATAATAGTAATAACAGTAACTGCAATAGCAAGTCTGGTGTTGTATTGATTCGATTGAATCGACTAATTGTGGCGCACGGCAGCAGTGCCTTCCACTTGGTTCAAGGCAGTGTAATCGAATCGCACCCACCGGTCGCCAACAACTCGACAGTGACAGTCATGCTAAGCTTGTCCCACACTAGCCACACAACCAGGCCATTAGCTTAATTGGCAATTTTAATTGATTCTCTACATTGGGGTTGGGGCGCCAAATCAAATAGAATTTGCATTGCCTCCATGTTGTCAATGAGTTTCACTTGGATTCCAACCAACAACAATGCCAACTCACTAGAGATTTGCGGATTGCTTCTATAATTAATTTCAACTAGACCGCGCATTTGTTTCAACTGTCATTAGACATAGCGTTATATTGCACGCCCAGTGATTAGGTCAGTCGATTTGAATAGCTCTTCATTCACTCTAGGTACCTATAGGCACTATAGGTATATACTGTCTTAATGTAGTCGATCAATCGAGCTGGACTTTGCGTGACAAGTTGACACGTGCCACTGGCAGAACAACGCTACCATTGCAATCCAAATTAGCCTGCTTGTGATGGTGGTGGCGCTGTGCATGCTATGTAAACATGTGGCAGAGGTACCGGTGTTAAAGAGCCAGTGCTGGAGCAAACTGTCGACTGCAAGCATTGCACCGAGACCAATGTAAGACTGGTATGCTTCACTCGCGTTCTTTCTTCAGCGCGCGCTTCTCATTAAAGCAGTGAATCGCAAATCCATTAGCGCGAGGCTTTGGCAAGCACCATTTGAATGTCAGTGCCAGTGCGAATTAAAACAAATGTGTCAAGCAAGAATTAATAGAACAGCGATAATTAAAACTAGTCCCCATTGGCATAGCTGACGTCGCTTGATTGTTGGTTGGTGGCAGTGACGCCTCACGCGCCGATTCTAATGATAATGGCAATGATGGAACTAATCTAGTTAGAATCCATCCAATAATTGTCGTGCACTTGCCCTTCTTTTATCATACTTGTCCTTGTCACTGCGCGCAATCTACTGTTTGTATTTGACTTGTTTTCCAATTGAATAAGCAACCAACAGTGCTAGTGCACTCTCAATGGAATTTTAGCATTATATTTAATTAGTTAAGGCTTCAATTGTGCTTGAGGTTACAGTTAGAGAGTTTATGTTAAGGGATTTTTTACTTAAAAGACGTTTTTGATTACAATTTATTATTGTTTTAAAAAGTTGTAATGTTACTGGCTTTTTCCGCTTTGAATTGGTGTCAAATAGGGTAAATTTGCTGACAAGAAGGGCGGTGAGTCAAACCACCGCTTCTTGGATGATGGCGTGTGCTGTCACCGTTAGTTGCTGGATGCGTGTCCAGTGCTATGGCACCATTTAATGCGTGTCTAGTGACCAATGAGAAGTGGCACTTAGTGCAAATAGATCATCATTCTGGTCAGTAAACAGTCTAGTTAATGGCATTGGCAGTGGATCCATTCATCGCTACTAGGTTTGGTACAGATGGGCGTAAGTAACTCGCCAAACGAGTTCACCATCACGATCAATAACAGTGTGCACTAATTGAACTTGTCTGCCTGCCGCAGCACTTAAATGGTGCACATCGCAGTTTTGTGTCCTTTTGGCCAATATCTTCATTGTCATTGATTAAGCATTGATTGGTACCCAACTAGGTACTTTTCAAGCATTTTCTTGAAGATGCAATTAAATAGCTGAGGGCACTTACACAACCACGTCTAAGTTAGTGGCAGAAAACTAGCACAACTTGCCACCGCACAATTCTTCTTGGAGAATGGTTCATGGTCTCCACGCAATACGTGATTCAGCACTGGCTGTCACTGATGAGGCGCTAATTGTGCTACGCCTAGCAACTACCGTAATCGATTGATGTTTGGCCCAACACCAAAGAGACATACTTGTTATTCTAATACTAATGTTATTCTAATTGTTCAAACGGCATATCTCCTGTTATATTAATGGCAAATACAAATATTTATAAATTGCAAATATTTACTATTAATAGTTTTTATTGTGTCAAATAATAATAATAATAATTTATAAGTTAACGAGAGCGAGTATGCGTAGACATAGGAATGTGATAGAGAAAAAATGAATGACGGAGAAGATCGCTTTCAGGCCGTTTGGTTCAACTCGTAAGCAGGTCAGTGTCACTTTGCCAATGCCTTGTTGCTCGATGGAATACTGTAGTATTACATTTAATAATTTAACGCCATGCTGGGAAACATCTCAGAGCTAGTTTGAATGTGTTCTCATAAATTGAAAGCGCTTACCATCTCACCAAAGCCGTTTCGCTTGTAACAGATGGCTCCGAGCTCAAACGGACTACTAGGATGCAGGAGAGGCACCAAATGGCAATCATTCGATTGCTCGAGGTACACAATACACAGATACTTGCATTGCACTGAACCAAACCAAGAGTGCCAATTAGATCACTTTGCCTGCAGATTGCACTGATTAGACTTGATCACCAAGCTCAACTTGACACGACATATCGCAAACACTTTGGTTAGACTCTTAATTCTGAAAATTTAACTATCATTTATGGCTTAACACATGGCCCATAAAGCATGGCGGACATTGGTATGTGCTGTGATGGGAACAGAACCACATGGTGGCAGCTAAACAGAGGGGCATAGTTAGCATTGAGCCACGCTCGTGCCCTACCTCATGATCTGCTGCACGGGCTCATGAGCACTGGCCTGGCTGGCCTAGTCACCGCCAGCGGCAGCACTTCTCTGCCAATTCCACACTTCTCATCTCCATCTGCTCTCATGCAATCAACACTAATCACCACAAGCAGGGATGCACTCAACAGCGATGCCTCTCACAAACTTTCACCTACTCGATTGGTCCATTGTGCTAGCACGCACATTCGCAATTGTGTCAGTTTATAAAATTTAATTTGTCTTCACAGTTTAGCACATGAACCAAAAATGAAACAAAAGATTGCTCCCTTTCCCTTTCTCTCTCTACCTTTGGTGTTCGCTGCCGTCGACAATGTCTGTGATGGCAGCCTAATTTGACAATGCACAACTGTGGTTCTGAACTTGAAACTTTCCAGAAGTGAGAGTTCACACCGTTATCGGACCATTTGGAAAGATAAGCAAAGACCAACAGTCGATCAAAGCAAGACGCGCTCAATTGCTTTTGCCTATCGCTGTCTCCCTCCACGTTCCGTGGCATCAATGACAGCGACAATAGATTTGCATTGCTATGCATGGCCGAATGCTTAGCATCCTACTTCAAATTGAATTGTTTTAAGTGAATTCTATTCTAATTTAACATTGATTTCTGTTGTTGTTGCCATCGTGATATGTGTTTGCATTTGATTAAATCGAAACACGACAAATGTTGGTTGGCACTATAGCATCGATTGAGGCTGCCATTGCCCATTCGATTAGTTCCCAATTCAAGCGGGATAGCACACCTCGTCTGCACTCACTTTATTTGTTTTGAGTTTTAAATTTATTTTTTAAGGTTTGACACGTTTTTGTTGGCGTGGCCTATCATGTTCCCTTACTTTATCTAGAATTGAGTTGGACGCGTTACGCAGTTGTCAGATAATATAAAGTCGCAGTTGGAGTGATGAGTAAACTGAACGATACTAGTGCAATTTTACATTGAACGACATATCATACTTATTTATTGTTATTTACTATTGCCATTGCTTTCACTGCGCGGGTAACAAATAAAAATATTTAAACAATCTAGTAACACTGTGCAATATTGAATTAAACGACAAACATGCCAAACTCGGTGTCTGTTTGTCTATATAGCAACACAAAAAGTACCACTGCGCGATTATTACTTCGCTAATTTGTTCTCAATTGCAATGCATTTAGAGACTAGCGCCACTGCACACCGCGCTAATCTGACATTGAGAATAATTGATTTTGCTGTCACCAAAATCGATGTTATAAAGCAATTTCATTGTGTTTTCATTTCTTATTTTTTTATTGCCTTGCTTGCAATCGACTTGCGCAAGTGCATTTGCGAATATAAACTGCCACCTAACAGACGCACTGTCAACCCGTGCGCGGTGTCGTACTAATTGTTATAGATTACAGTGCAGTGAACAGTACTGCAGTGTCACCAGAACTGAACCGGCCTCGACTCCACGAGCTTCAATCTTGCACGTTGATCTTGGGCTCGGTTGGAGACGACAAGGTCGCTTGCCCACCCGTGACTTGAGACTATTTCACTTGGCAAACCTTACCGTTGGCAGCTAGACTAATTGCCTCGCATTGATAGCATCCATTTGGCAGCCCCTGTCTGTGTTGGGTAGTGATCGCGTTGGCCAATGCACTCCAAGTGCCCGCCGTCAACGACAGCAATTTGTTTGCCAGTTTATTAGAGCTGAAGAAGCCATTGAAAGGCAGTTAATGGAGAGCGGGCCGCGAGAAGAGTAGTGCAAGGCAAAGCCGAGGTGCAGAGAGGCAATCATCGATTCCTTCTCGTCTTCCCTTCGCTTGTTGCAATGAATGTGTATTTAATTTATTATAAATAATGCATTTGTCAATATCGCGTCTGTCCACCAGGACACGTACGGTGCGCGCGCTCTAATTGCAACCGAACCAACATGAACGCTCACCAAGTCAAATTCAATTAAATGTAAATAAGGCTTGTCCGAAAAGAATGAGAGCCCGCGCGCTCGGTGGGACACTGACCACTCGATGGGCAAAGTTTGAGCCAGTTGGATTATGAATTTGTTTGCTTCAGAAGGCATTGCTGTAATTACTTTCGATTTTTCGACATCCTCTCTACTCTCTTCTCCACCAAAGCGTTTGTCTCTCGGTCTTCTATTGACTAACTTTAATTGATTGATAGGCTCAATTGTACTTTTACTCTCGCCGGCTTGTGCCTCCCTAATTGCGCCGATTAGATCGATCCAAGAGTATCTCAATGGGTTCGCTTGAGTGTAAAATTGCCACAGTGCTTCCTATGGTGTCATTTGAGTTCCAGTTATCACTCTCCTTGTTTTTGCTTAACTATTCACTGGCGTTAATTGATTTTATAGGCCTTAACGTTTACTCTGACGAGACGTGTACAGTGGCTTCATACATATTTGCTTGGAACAAACAATTATTTGATCCGACACGGCGCCAGTAGCAGTCATTAGAAGTGTAGTGATGAGTTGAAAAAGAAGAAGCGCAGTTGCACCAACCCAGCTAATTGTGGCCAGTGCTGGCGAATCAATGACTCCACTCAAGTTGGCATCGATCCAAGCTTTAAGGCGGGCCCACTCACCCTCGAGTAGATCAAGGCTGGCCAAGATAATGGATCTGATGAGTGGCCAGTACTTGCTAGCACTTGTACCGCTGTCATCTAGCCCACCACCAAGCTCTCAATCTGGCAACTTGACATCGGATGGCTTCTAATTTGCTACTTACTCTGCCAGCTAGTGATTGGGCTTAATCGAAAAGTCAATTTTCTTTCAATCTATGGCTGTCGAACTATTTAGTTAACTTTATCGATGCAATGGAAAATATTTAATTTCTCTACCATTGGTCCAAATGTGACAGAACAAACTATACTCTGGATCCGCAGTCAACAGGACTAATCAACAACGATGCCAAGTGCGGAAAAATTTTGACACGTCGATAATTTGACTACTGCGCCAAATGCCTAAACTTTCGCCACTGCTTTGACACGTACATAGTACAACCATGACAGTGGACTCGTCCGTAAGCTAGATTCAATTAAATTAGTGGAACAACTCAATGCCACATGTCCAACTCAGCTCTGATTTAAACTAAACCAACAACCAATTTGACCTATCAATTTTTAAATGCAGGACCAGTGGTTGACCAGTCATTAATCACTCTAAAACATGCAGAATGTTTGAACAAACATACATTTTTTGTGAAATCAAAATACTCATGCTGTGTTCTTTTGCATTATATAGTTTAGGCGTCATGCATATATATGATAGCATAAATCTATAATTAAACTTAAGTGTGAGCAAGTTTTTAGCAAGAATTAGTACTATCAGTTGACTATACAAAGATATTCAAAAAATAATATTAATTTCTCAAGTAGATCAAATGCTATCACAATTTCTTTGTTTTTAAATAATTTATTGTTAAAAACTATAGTAGTAGTTACGACTTGCAAGTGCCTTTAAAAATAGAAAATTTGCAACAGGCATAGTAAGCAACGACTTGTGTCGAGTCAATTCAAGATTGCATCATCATTTGCAACATACCAAAATATAGATGTAGAACAAACAACAATTTAGATAATAAATCTTGTAAAAGTAGATTTAACTGGTTGTATAATGTTTTAATTCGAAACTGTAACCAAAAGCAGTTGTTTTCGTTTTCAGCATTGCTAGCATCAATAAAGTAATTCAATTTTGATAATGGACCTGTGCATACTTCGAGTGGTTGATTCAATGTCAGTATGCGCATTGACTGCAACTTAATCGAGCCGTAATGCGGCAGCTCAAAACAATATGCCA
Source organism: Papilio phestus (assembly GCA_018231625.1). Taxonomy (NCBI): domain Eukaryota; kingdom Metazoa; phylum Arthropoda; class Insecta; order Lepidoptera; family Papilionidae; genus Papilio; species Papilio phestus. The sequence goes on along the minus strand of DVQH01001193.1, from coordinate 2,067 downwards.
AGTGATCCAACTATTCCCAACATCCCAAATGGTCGGTTGAGAATGCAATTTAAAGTATGTACCTTCGCATCGATGAGCTCGATTCTTACTTTAATCTTCGAATTAAATGCAGACTCGTGTTACGCATCACTGCAGACAATCATGTTAGCCTATTTGCTCATCGATAATTGATAAGCACTCTCCAATTGATTAGCTCGATTATAACTATATATAAGCCACTTGATCTTAAATGTTGGAAATTATTTGTAAATAAATTTAATAATATATAAATATTAGACATAACAAAATAGAGCACAAATCAAATCTGTATAACATTAAAAAATTAAAAAGTAACAAACCGAAACGCAAAGAATCCGACAATATTGCAAGTCTTGTTTACGAAAATAAATCCATTTAGTCACCGTGATCCTCCTGTGCAAAATAAAAAACAATCTTAAAAATGCAAAACAACACTAGGGTAATAAAGTAAAGAAAACCAGAGAACCACACCAGAAAGTAGAGGGGAAGAAAATACGGGAAAATAAAAACCAAGCGAGAATAGCAATGGTTGAATTACTTTGTATGTATTTTCTCCACGTCTACTTTCGTTTGTTTCTTTTCTTGCTTCCTTTGTTATTTTTAAGATCAGATAACGAATGAAGCGATCCATACTGGGCAGTCAAAATGTTACCTAGTGAAGTGCCAAGTCTGTTCATAAAGCACATTTCACACTTGGTCAGATTGCCGTTGTTGTTGTAAGTACAAAAGTTACATTGCCATTTCTGATCGCTCTCATCTAGGATGTCATTCGAGCTTCGAGGTCTTTGCTCTGAGTTAGGACTCCGAGCTGGTCTGGGCGGAGGCGGTGGTGGAACCGATCGTGAGTGATGAAGAGGTGGCACTGGCGGTGCTAGACGCATCTCGGTGGGTCGAGGCGGAAGAGGAGGACCTTGACTCGCCTGGTACATGTTGACAGGTTGAAGCCAGATTTGATTATGTTGAGGTAACACTTCCTCCAAAAACGTCACCGATCCTTGACGATTACAGAAAGCAGATGGTGGCCGTTGGATATGGCTCGATTGCATTGGTCGCGAACTGCTTGCTGCACCAAGAGGTGGAAAGTTAGACATTGAAGGGTAAGGTGGCAAAGCACTAGATTGAACTGGATAAGGCTGACTGGGGCCATTGATACGGTAGTTGCTCGGGTAGTACGCAGGGCTAGCACGATTCAGAGGATTGGATTCATTTTGAAAGACATTCGCCGACTGGGTGACGTTATGACTGTTTCCACTTTGTTGACTGGTTAGTAAGTCGTGTTGATATGAAAGAATAGTCACATCGAGAAACAAATCAAAATTTTCTCTGGTCAAGTCCGAAATTTGCTTTCCAATTGCGCTTTCAAATAAATCAGCCTCAAGTCTTGCCACTTTTTCTCGCAAACTTTGATTGTGTTTTTCTAGTTTTTCCACATCTTCTCGTATAACTCTGTGCTTGCTGAATTGACGTTCTAGAACACCTATAATTTAAAAACATTTTTTATTTATAAAACAAAAAGGCGTTTTAAAAATACTTCTCGAATTGTCACTTTGAGATAAGTCTGTGTGGCTGACTCCAATATTCATAATTCGGAATCAGTTAGACAGCTTCAATTTGAACAAAAAACAAATTCAATTTGGATGAGTGTGAATATCACAGTGTGGAAAATAGGTTAGTGTTAGTGTTAGAACAAAAGAAAGACAGGCTTGCCAAGCTCGCAATCACCTGAGCAGCCTGTTGTGCCACTGCACGATGTATTATAATACTGTATACACAAGTAGAATTACACTACTCGGTTCACAACTTGCACTGTACAAACGCGTTGCATGCAACCATCCGTTCACAGATGAGACTCCACTTGCAAATTTGGCGCGCAATTCACTCTCCGAAACAATTGAGGTAGGAATGGATTACAAATAAAATTTTTTCACAACTTAATTCTATGAATCATTTAGAGTAAATCTATACCAATAAGAACAACAACCTAAGAAAAATACAAAAGATCAATAAAAATCGTTTAATGGGCTCTATGGCAGACATGACTTTGTAAAT
>DVQH01001192.1:0-14122 GCA_018231625.1 Papilio phestus | reverse complement strand
AGAGAGAGAGAGAGAGAGAGAGAGAGAGAGAGAGAGAGAGAGAGAGAGAACAAGCTAGAGCGGTTGTGATGCATTAGAATTGGTAATCATCGCGCATCGAGGTCAGAGGGAATGCGCGCTCAGTGTTAAGACGTGTCAGAGGTCAAAGGTGATCTCAAACCCGAGGGGTTAAAGTAAAGAAGAAGAAGAAAACTCACCGATGGGTGGTGTGTAGAGTGTGGTTGTGTCGTAGTGATGGTGAGTGGGACCGGCAGAACCAGCGGCACCACCACCAGCGGCGAGTACACCTTGATGCTGGGACTGTGGTGGTGCTTGACTTTGGTGTTGTTGTTGATGGTGTGCCGCGTGTTGATGGCTCAAGATCTGTTCTGCTTGTGATTGCTGTGGATGGGACGGAGAAAGCAGTTCCGGTGTCTGTGGATGCTGCTGGGCTTGGTGGTGTTGCTCCAACACCGACCAGTACTGGTAGTGTTGACTTTGCTGGTGGTGAACGTCGGCGGGTGTGGTCGCCGAACCAGAGGTGGCTGTCGGTGAGTGGACCAGTGAGGAGGCACCCGAATTGGACACCGCTGCCACTGCCACCGAGAACGGTGGTAGGGTGGTTTGTGACGAGGTGGGCGTTTTGCTCGGTGTGCTTGTCGTTCCTCCGTTGAGCACCAACACCGAGGATGAATCGTCCGGTTTGGGCGTGCATGCTGGGTGGTGTGGCGAGTGGTCACCTGTGTCAATTACCAAGTGGAACATGAGTGATCATTCAAAACATTTCATTTTACAAGTTACAGATACACATTTTTACAAGAGAGCCGACGGTTAAGCGCCGTCTGGCTCTTGTAAAAAAACGGAAGAAAAGCCGGCGAGATTAAACTCAAGTTATAATTCGAAGGATTATGCAAAAAAATTCGAATCGAAGCGAGAATATAAAAGGTTTGAATTCCGAATCAAATTGACTGAGAATTTGAAGAGTTATTCACAAAATTCGAACCAAATCGGAATAAAATTTGAATTATAAGAGTAAAAGTTAGATTCGAATTGGTGATGAATTCGAATTACAACAACGAAAGTTGGATTCGAATCGTTTAAGCACTTAGAATTCTTAACAAATTCAATTCTAATTTTTAATTGTCATTCAAATTCTGATAAATCGAGTTAAACATCGGCTTTGCTGTCGTTTTTTACAAGAAGATCTGCACTTTTTGTAATTAATAAAATATTATTTTTGTAAACCCAACATCATGACTCATTATAATTTTAAAAGTACTTTTATTGAAATTATAATAAATCAAGGATGATGGGTAATTGGATTCACGTCATAAAAGTAACACTTTGTGTCACTTCACTCACTCTCTCTCTCACACACACACAGTGGTGACTACTGTGGGCTACCTCCCCTTGAGGCCATTTTTGATCCCAAATCGACTTATCCCCCACACAACTAGCCTCAATAGAGAGATGAACAATCAATATTGAAAGGTCCTCTCGACTTAGCATGTGTCACTGAGGCCAAGTTAGATATCAGAGAGAGTTTGTGTTGTGACAGACCGACAGAGATATACACAAAAGGGAGAGAGAGAGAGAGAGTCACTGGTGTGCCGCGATTGTTTGTCATGCACACCCAAACAGACACATACGAAGAGTCAGAGGTCGCGTGTGCACAATCAGACTACACACACTCACTCATTGAACTCAACAGGGGATAACTAAATCGACTCCGGGGACCTAAGAGAGAGAGAGAGAGAGAGAGAGAGAGAAAACAAGGCCCTATTGATCAGTAGCGCACACACGTGGAGCACGTGTGCAGCGGTAGAGCCAACAAAAGCGCAACCTTTGCTCCTAAGGTCCCCGTACGCCATAGATCCATTAAAACGTCATCATCATTGTCATCAGTTGGCCTCTTTCTTTCTCTGTGTTTGTGTTATGATTGGAAATTAAATTTAATTCGATGAAGTAGAGAGTAGAGTAGCCCTCGGTCCTAGTGCAAGGTCGAGACAGTGACACAGTGTGTATACCGGTGTATTTGGTCGGTTAGTGGGAGAGAGAGAGAGATTGAGATGTCATCTGGCTGGTCCAGATGGACCCAGAGAGTTCTCATCAATTACAGACCTCGCTGCCCCCCAAATCGTAATCTACACTCCATTAGCGAGTCGACCAGGTCGACTATGTCCTCAATTGTCTGGTTCATTGCTAGACTCGGCAGAAAGAGAGGGAGAGAGAGAGAGAGAGAGAGAAACCAACCCACTATCCAACTGAACAGTGGACACTGGCTTTGTGACTTTCACTTTCCCATTCACCACTTACGGGAGAGAAAGAGAGTCATTTCACTTTTGTGCCATCCAAAATTGAAATTGGAAATTGAAACTTTTGAGCATTAATCCACACACACGCACACACTGACAGTGGCGATGTAGTGGTGGACTTGAATCGAGAAAATCGATTCAACAATTTTCGAACTCAACTCTGTTTCTATTATTATTTCTTCAAATGGTTAGTTTTTGGTTCATAACGGAATTTTTTCCCAGTTCAAATAAGTACATCGACTATTAATACACCGAGTCAATTGCTATGACACAAACTTAATAACTTTTAGATTAAAGTTTAAATAAAAATGCATATAATGCAAAATAAATATTCAGTTGTCGATTTGTAGTTTGAAAAATTGATTGGATTATTGGCAAATTTACAAATAAAACATAAATGAGCAATTCACAAAGAACGTGACTAATGTATTTTACTCGTAGACTTGACTGCTGGCTTCGGTTTGTTCTTTGTCTAGCCATGTCTTTTGTACTAGAAATAGTTAAATTGTTACGTAGTTTGTGAGTTTCTCATTTATGTTTTATCCGCAACTCTGATTATTGGTGAAAGTGAGTTATCACTTACCGTCGAGATCAAGCAAGGACCGTTTAAGTCCCCTGCTCATCGGATGATGGTCTGGCGAGGTGATGGAGTTGCCGCCGGCCGAGTTGATGCCGAGGATGCCGTTGATCGAGTAGGTGGGTTGCTGTGACTGTGACTGGGTGTTGACGATCACCGAGGTTTGGTTGGAGGACGCACTCGCCGAGGGGGGATCCGGCTTGGGACTGGTGAGTCCGTGCGGACTGGACACACTGGACATGGGCGACCCGACTGGACCGTTGCCGTTGCCCCCATTGGACGAGTTGGATGACGTGGAACTCATGGCAGATGATCCGCCATGATGATGGTGATGATGATTCACATGTTTCGCCTTCTCCGCCGCCTTGTTGCGCACAATCCGGTTGATCGACGACACCGAAGGGATGTTATCCGCATCGCAAATTCCGTCCGACAAGAGACGATCTCGAATCTCCCACGCAAACATGGTCGGATTCGATTTCTTGTAGTCGGCAATTGCATCCACCACTTTGGGCGTGGCCACCTTGGGCTTCGAGCCACCGATCACGCCTGGCTTAATGCTACCAGTCTCGTAGTACCTGCGCACACATACACACCAGAGAGAAACATATATTACAAACATATTCAGTTTCCTGTTATCATTGTGTTTTCTATATATTGATTGAATTGCGAATGCATGATTGATTCAATTGGAATATGTTTCATTCATTCAACATTTTCCCCTTTACTTGAACCCACCCACAATCATCTGTAGTTCCATCAAGGCTAAACACTTCAACCAAACTTTGCCAATAAAAAATGCCAAACCAGCCTTGTCTCTTTCTTTCTTTTTTTTCACTCATTCACCCAGTGGCATGTTCAAGGTTCTCCTTGCTATCCTAACTTAGCAATTAACCCACAGAGTGATAGAAAGAGAGAGAAGTATTCGCTCTCTCTCCCTCTCACTGTGGTATCAGTGTGAAGAGGTTGGAGCAGTCTCAATGCACTGTCTGCTGCTGTCTCAGTTGGCTCATTGTATATTGGTGTGACAGACAGTCTGGGGGGAGAGTTTAAGACTCGACTCGATTCGACTAGGCAACATAAATCAGGCGCCAATGTTGAGTGGCTGTAGTGGCAGGCAATCGGTTGGCGCCGTAAATGTCACCAAACTCCAACAGTGCCAGCTATAGCCAGTGCTGCTGCGATTGCCATCATCAGTCACTTGCCCGGTGACAGGATGTCTGTCTGTCTATCTTCTCTTTCATTCTCTCTCTCTCTCACTCACTCACTCTCATTCTGCCTTCCTCCTCATCAGTGAGTTGTGCTCCCGACTGGGCATCGCCACCGATGACATCGAAACCAGTTCTACAACGAGAAACACTCACGAGCCAAACTAAGTTGAATCGAGTCTCTCTCTCTCTCTCTCTCTCTCTCTCTCTTGCCTTACTCACTCAATGTTTCTATAGTGAAAAGTCAGGGCGCGATGCCCTCTTGCTCCTGGAAGCACACACACACACTTTCTCTCTCTCTCTCTCTCTCTCTCACGCACACTTGCATAGGCACTCGGAGTTGAGATGCGGAGAGGGCGAAGGAGAGAGAAAGCTCCGTGCGTGTGTGTGTATACTTTATAGAGCCACCGAGACAGTTGAGAGAGAGAGAATTGAGAATATAAAATGGGAGAGAATATAAAATGTGTCCCTTTATTGGCAAAGCAAGAAAAAACTCTGCCAAATGAGTTGGAAGAGCGAGAGAGAATTACCACTCGATTAGCAATTTTGTCAAGTATAGAGGATAAGTAGAATTTTATATTGCGTAGAATTGCAATTGTAATTTGAATAGACTTTTTCACTTCATTTACGAACTCAGTAGAATATTATAAATTATTACACTATTGTTTGAGTTTACAGTTTGACGTTCGTGTATATATTGTATTCATCATTTGAGATGGAATGGATTATACACACATGATGAGTGAAAGTGAGGATGAGTGCTCAATGGCGTGTGGTGCTGAGAGAGAGTGTGTGTCTCGCATTGTTTGTATGGAGTATGTATGGGTTAGCCATCACTCGGGTGACCAGTGGAGAGAGAGAGAGAGAGAGAGAGAGAGAGAGTGATGGAATGAGCACGGCGTCACTGACCATCATCGGTGGCGTGAGTCGGTCACGCACGATGGCCACCCCGTCGAGCACCAGACACTGACCACCACTCGAAGTGAGCATTGTCACCCGTAGCAACACTTTCACTCCAACTCTACACTCCAAGAACTAGAAGAAGAAGAAGAAGAAGGGAATGGGGGTGGGGGATTATATAGCGCTCCAATGGACACTCGCCGAGTGCAAAAAGGAGAGAGGTGGTGATCACTACTAGTGATCCATGGCTGGCTGGTCTTCGATCAGCTGGTTCGCTGGTGTTGGTGGTTATGTGTGTTGGTGCTCACTCGAATGTATCGTTCCGTTTCGATTGGAATGCACTCTCGTCTAGACGAGGACGAGAGTGCCACTCCACTGGCGCCAACTCGGTTCTGGTTGTCTGACCATCGCCCACCACCACCATTCTACACTGTGTGGAGTCATTCACACCACGGTGGGTAGTCAACCAGACCAACCAACCCAGACACACTGCGGAATCCAACCAGCCAACCGAGTCCACAAACACACACATGCATTCTACCTTTTGAGTTTCATTCATAAATCACCACTGTTTTCACTGTCTTAGCACCCACACCAATGAGTGTAAACATTGCATATTTGTGGAGTGTGTCACACTTACCGTCCTAGTATCTTGCTGACGCATCCGTGGCTTACTCGTAGCTGTCGGGAGATATCACAGGGTCGGACGCCTTGGTGGGCCAGTTCTACAATTCTTGATCGTACCAAGTCGGGAAGTGGACGACCGTTCACGAATACACCACCTAACTGGTTAACGCCTCCGTGACCTGTGCCGGTGGGGAAGAGATCAAACGCAAAACACAATTAATTAATGACATTGAATGAAACACTCTTTGAAAGTTTTATCTTTAAAAAAATTGTCTGCTTTACACAACTTGACACTTTGAAAAGTTACACAAACAAAACTGGCGATAAATTCTTATAAATAACTCTGATATCTGAGAACATGTTCGTGAACTGCAGTTTTAGAGAAAACAAAACCACGTGAGGTATCATACATGAGTAGTACTCCATCATGGAGGCGTTGTACCGATAGAGACTGATATCCATAATTGGGGGGAGTTTGATGATGGCGGTAGTGATGAAAGAATTCAGAGAGTAAGGTGTGAGTTGTGGGTCAGTGAGTCACAACACACACACACACGGTAGGGTTCACACTTGGCTGGGAATCAGTGCCGGGACGACAGTGGCAGTGGTGATGGCACACCGGTGCGCTGGTGATGCGCATCACTTGACCAGGGACAGCATGGCAGGATGCACTACGATTCACACCGATTCACATGGTAGGCCAGCTATCGGGCTCTCAGAGAGAGTGACGGGCACCTCGGGCGGCTCGGCTCAATCGTGTGAAACCACTCGCGTCGGAGCCGGCTAAGTCACGCGCGGCGAGATGATCCTTGCGACTCGACGCGGTGTGTGCCCAACCACTCACTCTGATCCAGGGCTACTAACGAGTGAAACTCGTACGGGATCCTGCGAGCAAAGTCAAACCACTCTCGGCTCGGCTCAGATGGCGGGCTCAAGCGCGTGCTCGGGGTGTTGCTCACCAGGCCACACCTACCGACTGGTGTTTCGACTGGTGTCGTGATGATAAGGCTATACACACACCACCACAGCTCGTCCGCACTGGCGCCCGGCATACAAATCATAGCGCACCAGGGAGAGAGAGGAGAGCTCGACCCGAGCTGAGCGGGACCAATGGCGAGTCACGGCTCGATGAGCATGCACAGCAACCACTCCACCCGCCACCCGAGCCCGGGTCTCATCTCCACCGCCAACTCCCTGGAGTCTCTTTTGTACCGCTACCACCGCCGCACCAGCAACACTGCACTACCGACGCTCCTGGTGCCAGGCTGATTCTAGCCTGATCATACACACACATCTACACAACTGCACCTCGCATTTGCAATTGCAAAAGCCTCTGCCAAACTTGCGTTTTATAGAAATGAAAACAGAGAAATGAAATACAGCGAAGCACAGAGAGTGCGGAGACAGCGAGGCAGTGAATGCATTATTGATGATCACCACTGTTGGCTCACACAGTACAACACATAAGAGTGACACCAGCCAGCCACTCGGTCTGCATAAACATTCCATCGGGTGGGCTACACTTCCAATCACTACACATAGTCTTGAAACCAAAAGGTTACCACATTCCTCCACACAGATCGATTCACCTTCCAAGTAGACAATTAAATCATATTATATAACATTTGATTGGAAATGAACTAAATTAGTTAAATGTTGTAATAGAAGTATGCATAGAGCAATAAGTTGTCAAGCTCAATCCATCACTGTCCCATAGGCTCACCCAATCATAGCATAAGCTCAAATGATGATGAAAGGCTATGGGAGCGGACGCAAACTCCCTGCAGGCTTCCCAACTCCATTGGAATGGACAGAGAGTTCTGTGAGGTCGATGATAAGCCGAGGCCTGCTCGGGTCGCAAAGTCAGACCCTAGACTAGATGTCATTAGCCAAATGGAGCACTCTCCAGCCCGTACTCGTCATCTCGTTAGCTTCTCTGCGATGATGATGATGATTACATAGCTCGCGCCCACCACGCGCACAGGGCAGAGAGAGAGAGAGAGAAAGCCATCAAGCGTCGAAACTAAAATTCGCAAACTCGGGTCCGTATGGTTCATTTGTCAACACACGACCATCAAAAAGTGAAACCAGCCGACAGGCTCAATGAGCCGAACTTTGGAGTTAGGGCCAACGCAAACTAAACAAGGTGTCAATGAATTTTCTGCTTCACCGCACCAATGTGTGCGGGCCGTGGCAAAGCGCGGCTCGTGGACCCACTAATCAGATCAACCCTCTCAGAGCTAGGCGCTAAATCAATCAACACTCCACACGTGTGCTTGTTGATGTGTGTATGTGTGTCTGTGAATAGTTGATGGAAATCTCCCATCAAAACAAAAGTCATAAACAATATATATATTTTTTACAATAAAATAAAACTTTCAAGTTCATGATTGAATGTGTTTTAATTGAAACCAAAATTAATAAGAAACTTTCTACTCTCATACGATAATCAACAAATCGATCGATTGTTTCAACTTTTAATTTTGAACTAGACCTTGACCTCAATGTCTCTTTGTTCTTTTGGGGAAAGTGTGTATATGTGTATGTGTGTCTATGAGTGTAGATGTGTCATCGTGGCGTAATTCGAGTGTGTTCGGTCTGGTCGGCGCCACACTGACCGAAACTCGTCGGTTGTCGGGGCCAATTGGAGAGAGAGAGAGAGAGAGAGAGAGAGAGAGAGAGAGAGAGAGAAGGTCCAATCGGAAGACAATCGGTGCGAGTGGTCTGACCTTTGCTGACCCTTGTTGTCTTGAGTTTCTCTCTCTCTCTCCCCAACTCTCACTCTCTTCCTCTCGGCACCGTAGTCGAAATTAGAAGGACTCCCCGGTCGGTGACTTCATCATCTCTACAGTCTGGGCCCCGAGATGGCCGGGGAGGGGAGGAGGTGTGAGAGATGATTGAATGGTGTGTGTATGTGAGTACTTGGACTATGAGGTTTGTCGGCAAAACCCTGGCACAAACCCAAGACACAGACCTACCATCATAGATGGAGTGACATGTGTGGCGAATTGACTCACAAACCACACACACACACACACACACACCACATTGACCCACCGACCACAGTGATGTCGAATTGCTGTGTGCAAAACAATAAAACATGATGATGATGATGATGAGTGTCTGGGAAAAACATGTAAAGCCATCAAATGACATACATTCTTCATTTCTCTCTCTCTCTCTCTCTCTCTCTCTACTTCTCTCCATTCTTTTTCTCTTCTTCTCTCCTTCCCTTTTATCCCTCCCTATTATATTGATTTTCAATTTTATATACTGGTACTTATTTATATATTTATAACTTGTTACCCCCGTAGAAATAGTAAATGATAACTCAATGATATTGATGTTTAGTGTATGACCAAATATATACAGTTGCTTGAATATACAGACTATCTTCTTAAAACTAAGGATTGCAGAAAATTTCCAGACGCCAACTCTATGTATTTACATAAGAGAAAGTTGCAGAAAGTTTATTTGCCAAAAATCAATATTAAAGTAACTTATTTTTCTAGAAATTTTCTTTTATGATTGGTTTTTTTCTGTGTTGCTTATTTTATTTTATCTTGTATTTCTCTTTATATTCTGTCTTTATTTCTATCACTATTCTGTTTATATCTTTGTTGTTCTAATTTTGTATATATTTTCTAACAAAAAATCCTTGTTTAAAATTGTTTTAATTTAAATTCAAACATTGTATCAGTTCTTTTCCTATTTGGATTTCTTTCAAAATTGATTATTCGGTCAATTGAAACTTTTGGTAATTTTAGATATATAAAACGATTCTAATCATCATCATCAACATCACCAAATGGCAAATAGACCTAATCTAGAACTACACATCTCTTTCTTTCGTTGTGCAAGATACAATTATCATTAGAGAGAAAATCTTCATCTTCATCTCTCTCTCACTTTCATTCTTGAACTTTTGTCTTAAATTGGCATCATCATTTAAATTTAGAACTTTTCTCATCTCATCTCTCTCTCGCGTCGAGCATTAGAGATGAGAAGAACTTGATGAAGAACCACTTTCCAAGGCTGAAATTGGCTCAATCTGGCGCCTTGAACGCGAGTTTGGCAACAAAGAGATCGATTGAAATAGTGAGTAGAAGAGAGAGAGAGAGAGAGAGAGAGAGAGAGAGAGAGAGAGAGAGAGACGAGGTCGAGTCGGACCGGACGTGGTCGTAGTGCTAGTTGGGCCCTGTTCTCTCTCTCTCTCTCTCTCTGGTCGTCAAGTGAAATGATGCGACACACGCGACAGACTGGCAGGCAGGCGCGTGCCAGACCCAAGACGGACAAGAAAAGAGAGTGAGTAAGTGAGAGAGAGAGAGAGAGAGAGAGAGAGAAAGTGAAAGAGAGAGAGAGAGAGTAAGAGAGATGACTTATTTTCACATTCTCTCGTTCGCTTCTTTCTCTCGATTCGTTCCGTGTCATTTCCCGTGACTCGGTCTTCACATGCACAACATACAAAGAATAAGTTGGAATCAAGGATGATAGAGAGAGTGATGTGATGCCACGGTGATGATGATTCACGGGCACACAAGACACGCGTGTGTCGCGGTACCCTCGGTGGCCCACAAAGAACATGGTTCTATGACACATACAAACTATTCCAGTATATAGTTTAAACATAACAATTTGAATTGAGGAACATCCAACAAGAAGAAGAAAAGAAATGAATAATTTTTAGAATAATCATGAGTCACAATGAAATGTTTGTTTGGGAATTGTTTCTAGAATAGAATATATATATAAATAAATTCTGTTATATATTTATGGCAGACTAATTTTTCTTCTCGTAGAAACAATTAGTGACATTTTAAAATAAATTTATATCTAAGTATATGCTGTAAAATTCTCGAAATTTAAGTAACCTTCCGGTGTTTGCTAAAGTCTGTTGCTGTATGTTTTGCTAAACCAAAGTAGAATTTAACTCGGTAAATGACCTCACCAATCGATCGTGTCCAGCTCATAATAATAATGAAAAAACAGTTATTCTTTTGCGTGATATTTGTTTTCTCTCTATCTATAGCTCCCTCTCTTTTACAAGTTTGCCTATTGATGAGGTGGATGATGAGCGCCAAACGATAACCGGAAGTCGAGTAGCAGCAGTTCGGGCAACAATTTCCGGACTGTGCTGTGCAGCATTGATGGATGCTGTGTGATGTGTGTTGTGTGCAAAGTTCTGATTGGCGAGCAGAACTGTGTGAATCAATTTGTCCCCACTGTTTGGGATCGATGGCATCAATAGACCCGAGAGAGAGAGAGAGAGACATGCACTGGTCGTTGTGGCACTTCCTTCCTGGTCTCGTGGCTCGGTGGCTCCCTCGGTCGGCCAGTGTTCCGCAACCATGGCCACCAGCAGCGGGCGTGGTGCACCAGGCCGGAACGGTCATGCTTCGGGGAACGGGTTCGAATCGCACCCGAACTCTCGCACCAACCATCACTCTTGCACGAGGGAGCCAACCAGACCACTGTGCCATTGACCGTGAACCTGCCACCCGAATAGTGGTGCAGCCGAGGGCCAGTGCCCGCTCAACCTGACACCTGACAATAGAGATCTTTCTTGTTTGAACACACTCGTAGCAGATGATGATGTAGGGAATACAATCCAGTAGCGTTCTCACGGCACATCACTTTGAGGTGAGGGTGCTGCTCCAGCGAGAGAGTTTGCTTGATCGACAGCGTCCTCACCGCCAATCGACAAGTCGTGACCAAGGCGCATTTGCGGGCACAGCTAATCAATTAGACAGCACCGACACTACCATGTGTGCCCAGACGGCTACCGTCAAGAGATGTCGGCAGTATGTGTCTGTCGGCGTAAACAAACAAAAAATCTTTTGACACTTGTGATAACTAACATATGTTCAACATGTGATCTTTGAAATACCTTTCTCAATCATATATATCAAATATAATATAAAAGAGTAACTACTTTCGAATGTATGATTCTACAACAGCAGTGCCACACGTCTGTATCAATGTGCAAGATTGCTACTTAACTACTAGTGTCCAGTTTGTGAATGTGAGTTGAAAAGCCAGACATACGTTTCTTTTTGGATGATGACATAGAGCCACCACTGTGGCCACTGCTCTGACTGTTGGGCGTGTTGGCGGCTGAGTTGTTACCTCGGTTGGCTTGGGACTGTGAGGAGTTGGGCGAGAGGGCTCCGGTGGGTTGGTTTGGGTTGCCGTTGCTGGTGCCGTTGGTGACAAGCACTGTGCCCACCAGTGGTGAGCCACTATTGCCGTACTGCTGGCACCCGGTTCCGTTGGTGGCACCACCACCATGCATGTTGCCGTTCAGGGTGAGCAACACTCCACCGGTAGCTGAGCTCATCATCAGCGGACCCTCGGGCGCCTCGGTAGCCAACAGCCCCGAGGCCGCCTGCTGCAGAAGATCCTGATGCATCTGGTATTGCTGGTGGTGTGAGTGGTGAAGGGTGCCATTCTGGTATGGCGATTGCATTTGCTGCGATGGGTGCAGCGTGTAGGAGATATACTCCTGGGTTAAGGTGTCGTTCATGGTCACGATGATGGAACGGGGGTGGTGAAAGGGGAAGAGAGAGAGAAGAGAAAAGGAGAGAGAGAGAGAGAGAGAGAGAAAGTCGATCACATGAAGCGATCAATCGGGCTCATCGGTCGTTGGCAGTGATAGGGGCGCGCTCGGGCGGCAATCGATGCTTGGCCGATGGTTCGAGTCGGTGTCGGTTGCCTGCACACACACACACACACACACACAACACACACTCAGAAGAGGACCGATGATTTTCCGATTCGTTTCGTCTTGCTCGAACTGACTCGACTCACTCGATGCGACTCACTGGAGACTGGTCGACTCTCTTTGTCAACCTTTAGGTGTGTGTAGGTAGAAGGCTTTCCGAAAACTCACCAAACACACAGACACACACACGGGTCGCGGTGACACTTGTGGCTGGTTCGCCTCGCTGCCCGACTGTGACTGACTGCCACTGACTCGACCAGGCCCGCTCCAAGCTTCAACACCGAAACACCTCGGCACATAGAAAGACACACACACACACGCAACATGCGTACTCGCCTCCACTGCACGTTTACCTGGCGCGGCCAGTCCAGCCAGGTAGGCAGGTTGGTGGGCAGTGGCTTGCGAGCAACAGGCTCCCGCCATCGAGCCGTCATGCTCGAGCCAGCACCGAGCTAACTCAACGAGGGCCACTAACCACTACCAGGAGCACTACTACTCGGATACCACTTTGAGCACACTACCAACACACCACAACACTCAATAGCACTCACTTTGGGTGACAATCTCACCTCGAGCCACGCTCTGACCTAGAGCCATATGCCACAACACACACGCCATCAGAGATCGATCGATTGTTTCAAGGAAAAGCATTGCTTGCGGACTTGAGACATTCATTAAAGAAGTTTGATGATAACTAAGAAAAAGTAGAGAGAGAGAGAGAGAGAGAGAGAGAGAGAGAAAAGAAGAAGTAGAAGTAGTAGACTTCTAGGTAGAAGGAAATTAATTCTGACCCACACACACGAGGTCAATCAAATGAATCCATATATGATGAATGAACGAAGCCTGAAGCCAAGTGATGAATTGTTTAGGTTGTTTAGAATAGTCAAAACGACTTGAAAGACAATGAATGACAAAAATGCGGGTAATTAAAATCTAGAAAACTCATTAAGGGGTTTTTTGAATAAAGGAAAAACAGAAATTAATTATTTTAATTGAATTTTTGGTTATTGCATTTGTTTGTATCGTTTTGAGTCTATAGAAGGTCTTTGTTTTAGCAATTTTCCGTCTTCTCCGTCCAAAAGCCAAGTAGTCAGATAAAAGGGTAAAACAATTGAAAGTGGTTGAAAAAGGTGAATTGAAAAGGTGTTCTCATATGGTAAGGGCATTGCTTCGGTGAATGAGAGAGAGAGAGAGAGAGAGAGAAAGCGGTCAGTGACACTGGTCAGTACTGTGAAAATTTTATCTGATTTGATTGGTTCTCAAAAAGCACGGAAAGGGGAAGAAAATTGGTACCGAGAGAAAGTAATGGTGCGAAGTTTTGAGAAAGAAGAGAGAGAGAGAGAGGGTCCAACCAATCAATCAATCAAGCAACCACACTACTAAATCGAGTACTTTTTTCGAAAGAAAATCCAATTTTCACAAAATCATAAAAAACGTGTCAAAAGAGAAAAGAAGAGAGAGTCGCATGGCAAATTGACTCAAATCAACTTTTTATTAAGGTTTAACAAGAGTATAATAATAATAATAATAAAACACATATACTTTGATACAAAAAAAAGCTACAAAGAAGATAAGACGCAAGTGAGTATATCGAGCGTAGTTTGGATTGAGATGTCGACACGTCGCGGAGAAAGTAAGTATACTTGGTTCTAGTCCAGACAAGCAGAAGGTGAAGGTGTTCCAAGGTTTAGGGTCAAAGTTCGAGAGGGAAGAAAGCTCGCGTGCCAGATAGTGGTTGGTATGAGAGAGAGAGAGAGAGAGAGAGAGAGAGAGAGAGAGAGAGAGAGAGAGAAAG
>DVQH01001191.1:0-14125 GCA_018231625.1 Papilio phestus | reverse complement strand
CTCTCTCTCTCTCTCTCTCTCTCTCTCTCTCTCTCTCTCTCTCTCTCTTATATGAGATTGAATGTGTGTGTGGGTTCACTTTTATCAAACCATCAAGCCATCATCATTTAACCGGCATCTTGTGGCTTTTTAGAACACACCATCTAGCTTTCTCACTCTCAAAATCTATTTCTCTCTCTCTCTCTCTCTCTCCCACCATACACCAAATTTAATAATATATTTTTCATTCTCCTTTTTTACCACGAGTTTTTTTTACCACGGTTGTGTGTGTGTATTGTAGGAAAAAAGATTGAGGTTGAAAATGGGCAGGGGTAAAGGAGAAAAAAGGATATAAATCATATTTTGACTTGTCAGAATTTAAATTTAAAAAAATTATTATTTTTTGGGTTTTATATAACAATAATAATAAATATTTTTGCATAAGAGTCTTTTATTAAGAAATTCCTACATTAAAGCAAAATTTAATAAGTGTAATTTGAATTATCAAAATTTGAATAGAAACAGATAATTAAATTCAAATTGAGAAGAAATTCAAAGTGTAACAAAAAACTAAATTTAATTCTGGTATGAATTAGAATAAAACTGCGCATGTGCTAATAGTAGAGGTCTAATTTGAGTTAAAATAGAAAGTTAAATTTTAATTGAGTAAGTGCAACGTAAAAAGTTAAATTTGAATTGGATAAGAATTCAAAGAAGTACACAAAAAGTTAGATTCGAATTTAAGTATGAATTCGAATTAAACTGTGCATGTGTACTTTATCTACAATATTAATCTTTTTGCTATTTCAACTAAGCAGAAGATAAATTTGTCTATTTCAATCTTTGTCGGTTGTAATCAAAACATAGGAAACCGTTAAACAATATCTACGTGATTTTAATATTTAATATATATTAATTTTAGTGTAAAGCATGAAAAAATGAACTTGTGTGTGTGATGAGCAACATTTTTCAAAAAAGTTATAATAATCGAGTTTTTCCGTTCTTTATCTTTCTTAGTTGTTTATTTGTCACATAAGTTTTTTCTTCTAGATAAAAGTTTTTAGTTGCACTGTTTCGACACTGAAACTTGGATGCCACCACCAACCTAACCAGTTTGAGTGATGTGCAAATTTTAATTACACCCTTTGGGGTGGGTGCTATCTTAATTAATCTTGTTGCTGGATTGTGCTTGACAGAAAAAGAGAGAGAGAGTGAGAGAGTGAGAGAGAGAGAGAGAGAGAAAGAAAAGCACAAAAACTACTAATAAATCTAGATTCACAGTGTTAGTTAAGCTAAATTATAATTTCAAAGGTATAAGATTGCATAAAGTTTAAATAAAATGAAAAACAATGTCATTAAATTTTGAAAAATTTAAATTATTAAGCCAAAAAATACAAATAAAAAATAAATAAATAATTCAACTAGTAACAATAATAAAGAGCGATAACTGGACTGATTTAATGGTTGTTTGTGTGCTACTATATATAATTGGGGGTAAGCATTGTTGGCCACTGCAACAAACTCTAAAAAATTATTTTATTTAAAGCAATTTAAAAATTGTAATTAAAAAAATTAATGAACGAGATCACTCGGCAAAAATAGTTTCAATGTTTAATAAAAAAGACGGTGGAATTTTTGTCATGATTGAAAATCTCATTGAAAACAAATTGAGTTGATTTTCAGTAAAGACTGAAAATATAACTTATTTGTTCAATATGTACTGAAAACGGTTTTCGTATGTGTATGTGTGAAAGAGAATGAGAGGATGAAAGTTGCAATGTTTGCTTAGTGGGTGTCTTGCGTGATGTGCTCGAATCCAGTTGTCGCCAAGTTTGCTTGATTCCGGACTATGTCATCGCTTTTCTTTTATCCCCTCTTTCTCTCTCTCTCTTTTTCTCTCACTCTCATTCACTCTCTCTCTTCTTTCTTTTTCTCTCACTCTCACTCTCTCACTCCCTTTCTCTCACTCTCACTCACTCTTTCTCTCTCTCTCTCTCTCTCTCTCTAACTTCAGTGGTTCCGTGTGGCAAGTGTGAAGACTGCTAATTGGCGTCTCTGTCCATCAATAATGGATGTCTTTGGCCCCTGTTGTTTTACTGTTCTATATTTGTTCTAACTCTTTTTCTCTCGTTCACTCTCACTCTCAATATGTGTATCAATAATTTACACTACCAATATAACAATATGAGTTGACAAAGACGCAAGCACAATGACAACGATCATAAACTTGATGATGATGATGATGATGATCACATTTGGTTGTCAATCTTCAGGTTCACTCAACCCAAACCTCACCAAATCACGACAACAACTAGTCAACACACATATACACACACAAAAATACCTTTTTTGGGGTTTGGGATTGCGTGAGAAACCAACATTCGAGTGTTTGTTGTGCTGGATTGTTACTGCAACAAGCCTAACCAGTCTCATTTCCGAGTGAGCATACTGATTTGTGCGAAATCATACTAAAAGGAATTAAATATATATATTTTTTACAAGAGAGTCGCCAAGATCAAACTCAAGTTAATTTGAAGAGTTATGCAAAAAATTAGAATTAAATCGAGCGAGAATTTAAAAAGTTCAAAAATTCACAGTTAAATTTACGGTAAATTTGAAGATTTATGTACAAAATTTGAACTGAATTGGAATAAAATTTGAATCATAACACAGAAAGTTAGATTCGAATTGGTTAAAAATTCGAATTACAACAGTGAAAGTTAGATTCAAATCGATAACAAATTTGAATCACAACAATGGATTCGAATCGGTTAAGTATAGTAGAAGTAGCGTAACTCTCACAGTACAAAAACGTAGATGGCACAATACCAAAAATGACTGAACATTATACATAAAACATAGAACATAGAAAAACACGACCATATTATTTATAGAAGAAATATATACATGTAACTGTCAAAAACCAATTTTAGTAAAATTGACTTAACTGAATCTTGGATGTTTTATCTAGTATTGCAAGTTTTTTACGAGAACCAACAATGATTTTGGATGAATAAGTAAAAAACCACGACCATATGACACTAAAACTAAAACACTAAAACGAGCACTTGAGTCTAAAATCTGAGCGTAGAATGACGCAGGCTAATAATCAACATAGATTTAAACTCAACTTCAAAAAATTGAAATACATTGCCCACAACAGTGCAAACCCAACTGGGTTGCAATCAAATAATTCATTAATAAAATATTATTTTAAAACAAAATAAAGATTGTAATAAACGAAGGAAATGAAATAAATAAACGAGAATACTCGTCAAAAAATGGTTTCAATATTTAATGAAAAAACTGATTCTATTTCAACAAAATGGTGGTTTTAAAAAGGCAAAAATAAATAGTTTTAAAACATTTTTAGAAATTTATTTTAACGATATTGTGGAAATAAAAAGTACCCTACCATATTTTCACCTTATAATGGAAATAGAACCCGTGATATTGTGTAGCACTTTTTATTTCCATGTCATTATGGAAATAAATTTCTAAGAGTGTTCGCTGCCTCAAATTCAAAATTTAAAAATTGTAGCACTTTACAAGTCGACGAGTGCCGTGCAGGCAGAAAGTCACCAAGCATACCACCAAAGTAACTAAGATAAATATATTCAGATTTTCAATGAGCATCACTCGACTCAAAACAGTTCTTTACAAAAAGATGTTAGCTAATTTGGGGGTAGCTCCAATCACAGCGAGTCTAAATCGTGACATTGTGATTAATTGTTTTTCAGTATCGTTCTTTTTCTCGTTTACTCTCCCTCACTCTCTTTACTTGTTTTCAGAGGTCAATATATATAGCAAGACACAAAATAAAAAACATGTTAAAAACCTGCTATTTATAAAATGTAACAGTTGTCATGAAATAAAGAGAGATAAAAGAAAAAGAGTCAATTACACTGAAACCAGAAAATTGATGATCATAAAATGGTTTTCATCAAGCAGTTATTGTTGTTGTTGTTTTAACATATTTTATATATACATATATAAGATTCTATATTTGCAAACCTCAAATGGGCTGTTTGTCTGGCTTAGAGCATCAACCATTTTTACTACTTTCTGATTACGATCTTGACCAGATGCTCAATGTTATTTTCCCCTTCTCTCTCTCGTTGCATAATCAAAAACAAAACAAAAATACCATAAACATTAAGTTCGTATTTGAGCGCATCGTTTTACGACTACAATGTTTTACGAGCATCCTTTGCAAATAATTGCATAGTGAAGAGAAAGGATGCCGAAATTGTGAAATCTTAGAATTCAAAGAGGATCTTGAGAGTGAGAGAAAAAAGGGTGGTAGAGAGAGAGAGAGAGAGAGAGAGAGAGAGAGTGAGAGAGAGAGAGAAAGAAAATAAAAAATTAATTAATTTTTACGACAATTTAAGCGCGACATTTGAACCTCACCACAGGTGTGTTTGAGTATGAGTATGTCTGAGTGTAATTACACGAATATAATCATTAAATTGTACTTGTGGTTCGTACTTTTTGCAAATGTGCGTTTAGTGTCAAGCAAAATTACTCTCTCTCTCTCTCTCTCTCTTCTTCATTTCAACATTTTCTTTTTTTCAACTTCTTATCCGCATTAAAGTCTCAACTCAATAACAAGTCTGATATATAAATGTAAAAATGGAATGTGACTCTATAAATTGGAATTTTTATTATTCTAAAATTTTATTATTTTTAGTTTTATCAAAAATGATTAAAATGTACAGAAATTTGGTACAATTTAATAATTATTCGTGTATAAATTACACTCAAATAGACTTACACTAAAGTTTGTTTACAGCAATCTAATGAAATATTTTGAAATTCTTGGTTAAATTTCAAGCAAAAACATACAATTCTAAAATGACTTTTGCCTTCGCGAATTTTTAAGTTAAAAAAATAAAAATATTTTTCTCTCTAAAACTGAAAAAGAAAGTCAAGCTTAAAAGCAATTTGTAGACTAATTTATTTAATGGAAAAACATATTTTCAAGACAACATTAATTCCAAATAGTGTAGATTCTCAAGTAAAACAGAGATATATATATAGTTTATGTAAATTTAAATTTTTTCCTGTATATTTTCATAAATTCAACTTGTCCATTATTGGTCCCCAATGAGTTTTGGGTTTGGTATAAGGTTTATGGAGTTATGGTTTACTTTGACTTTACTTTACTTTACTATTAGTATTAAAGCATCAAATGCACTTTTGTGGATGTGGATTGAAACAAATTGCCAACGATACCGATATGTGAACGAGTCTGATGGGAATTCGATTAATTTGCATTTACAATTTTGGGTAGAAACTGGGAGTTGAAACTGAGATAGTTGAATTTGGCAAGGTTTGGCAAGATATCGAAAGATCACTCACTCACTCGCTTTTTCTCTCTCACTCTTTCTCTCTCACTAACTTTCTTTCTCTCCCTCTCTCTCACTAACTCTTTCTCCCACTTTCTTTCACTCCCTTTCTCTCTCTCTCTCACTCACTCACTTACTATCTCTCATTTATTCACTCACTTGCTTTTTCTTTTTTTCAGTCTCATTCTTGCTTTCTAGCAATATTCCTTTGAGTACTAATCTAACTCGAACCATATTTTCATTCACTTTATTTTCCTCAAATGCTGATCTTTAATTATTAATATATTAAATTAATATAATATAATATATAAACCAAAATCAATGAACGGTGTCTGATTTGTCGAATTAATTATTTTTTTATATTAAGTTCACAGTTATATATCTCATTAATACGTTTTGTAAAGTTAACCTGAAAGAGTGACGAGTAATAAAAATCTAATATTTTAAAAAATACACATTTGGGATTTTTAGAGGGTTGCTAAGAAATGAACCATTTCGTGAATGTTTTGGTGTTGATATGAGAGAGAGAGAGAGAGAGGGGAGAGAGTAAGAGAGAAAGAGTAAGAAAAAGGGAGAGAGAGAGAGGGAGAGAAAGTGAGAGGGAGAGTGAGAGGGAGAGAGAGGAAGTGAGAGGGAGAGAGAGAAAGGAGAGAGAGTGATTAAGAGAGGGGGAGAGATAGAAAAAAAGGAGAAAGAGTGAGTAAGAGAGAGGGGGAGAGAATCCATATGGTTCGATGGATGCCAATTAGCACGCGTTCCGTGCTTCTTTTTCTTCTATTCTATACCTTTTCCCTTTCAACTCGACTCCATTGACCCACTGGGAATGGTTCCAAATGGGCAAAATCATCATCGACACTTTGTCATTTTGTCATGCTAATTTGAAACTTGAATGGTACTTTACACGCTATTGGGAAATAACTAGAGAGAGAGAGAGAGAGAGAGAGAGAGAGAGAGAGAGAGAGAGAAAGAGAGAAATGGAGAGAATAAAAGAAAGAAAGAGAGAGAGAGAAAAAATGAGAGAGAGATGGAGAGAAAGGATAAGAGAGGGAGAAAGAGAGGTAAGAAAATAAATACAAAAAAATAAATATTTAATAAAATGAAAACATTAACATATGAAATAAAGAATGATAAAATAAGTAGAAATGAAATAGAAAAGTGAAAGAAAAAGGGATGATATAAAAGAAAAAAGATGATAAAAAGGTAATCGAGATAGAGAGAATGAAAAAGAGAGAGAGTGAGAGGGAGAAATCGATCATCATTTGAATATTGAACCAATACGCCACAATAACTAGCCCGCTTTAATGTCGATAAAGTTGGCACTGCATTTGGATTAATACACACACAGTACAAAACGTGTAAGAAAGAGAGAGAGAGAGAGAAAAGGCAATTTAAACTTGATTTAGTATGATAATCAATTTTATGATGTTTTATATGGTGATGAGAGAGACTGAAAGGAAAAATAGTGTGAATGCCCTCCAGAGTGGAGTTCGATTTGAATTTTGATTAATCGGGGATTTGCACATTTTGGGTTTCATTTCCTATTTTGTTTTTGTTTTTTTGGGTTAAAGTATTGTATAATATAAATAATAAATATTTAAAAAATTATATTTAACTAAAATAAAAATTCAAAGTGTAACGCAGAAAGTTAGATTCGAATCGGGTAAGAATTCGAAATGTAATGCAGAAAGTTAAATTCAAATCAAGCGAAAATTCAAAGTTTTATGGAAAAAATTAAAGTAAGACAAAATTTAAATCTTGGTTAAGTATAGAAAAAACTAATTAATTTTTTTGCTTGTTTGACAAAAAGTTATCATT
This sequence comes from Papilio phestus, assembly GCA_018231625.1. Taxonomy (NCBI): domain Eukaryota; kingdom Metazoa; phylum Arthropoda; class Insecta; order Lepidoptera; family Papilionidae; genus Papilio; species Papilio phestus. The sequence continues at coordinate 6,983 of DVQH01001191.1, read as the reverse complement.
GTCGAGTATATATATATATAAATTTAAACTGACAAAATAAAAAGAAATAAGCTTATTATTTCAGAGAGTGTATAACAACAACAATAACAACAACAAAACTAACACAAACCAAACACGCTAAAGCCGCTATAGTGAAGGAAGTGAAGGGGAGAAAAATTGAAGTTTAATTAAAATGAAGCTTTTAATAATTAATGCTTTGTTGATCTAACCAATATATATATAGAGTGGAAGCTGGTGGAAATAAAATTAGAACTACACAAACACACACGCACACACACTGACAAGGCACTAACATGAAATGTAAACCATGTAAGCCTTGTGTGCTTTGGGTGAGTGTAGAAAAAGAGAATTCAGGAAAAAATAGTGTAGAAGAGAAAATAAAAACAAAATTAAAATTATGAAAAAATATGTAAATAAATAAATAAAATTAAAATATTAAATATTGTGTATACAAGAAAAAATTACTGATATTATAAACGAGATTTTAAAAATTTTAAATTTGAACAAAAATTATTACCATTGATTTCTATGTTCATGTTCATGTTGAGACATTTTTTGCATGCGTAAAAAAATTTGAATTTATAAATTGTAATTTCTTCTGTGTTGTTATTCAAATTTTTGACCAATTTTAATCTAATTTTTGTTATTTTTGAATTTAACTTTTGTTATTAAAATTTAAAATTTTAACAAAATCAATTTTAACTTTCAATTATTATTTTAATTCAAATAAATCAAGTTATAGATGTTGGTAAGTAAAAATGAATTTAAAATAAAATAAAAATACTTAAAACAGAGTGAAATTACTTTGTTGAAATATGCAAAAAAAGTTGACATTGTTGCCAAAAGCTATTAGTGAAAAGGAGTGAATGGATGGAAAAAAAGGAAAAAATACAAGAGAAAAGAACTGAAAAAGAGATACGGAAATAGTAAGATAGGAAAAAAGAGGAAGAGAGAGAGAATAAAAGGGAGAAACTGAGTGAGTGAGTGAGTTGTCTTGGAAAGCCAAAGTAAACAAAAACGTTGCACAACTTGCTAACATTGTATGTGTGTTGTTTGCATGTTTGTCTATGGTATTGGCTCAAGTTGAACTAACTCATTAATTGTGGTGTTGTTGTTGTTGTTGTTTTAGGTATTACAGTAACACTTCTACTCTAGTGTAAGGTGGCAAATTAATTAACTCTTTAAACTCCTTATTAAACAAAACTTTGCTTTACAAATTTTTTGTGTAATTTGGCCCAATTATCACCAATTTTTACCACTAAATTAAAATCAATTTTTAAAAATAATACAAAATAAAACTATTATGTTTAAATTAAAATTATTTTTAAAATAAAATTTAACCTTTTTAAATAAAACTTAATCAGTGGTTAAATCAAAATATATGTGCAACAGTTTGAAAATTTTTAATTATACTTGATTTAGCTATATTTTTATTTATAGTTCAAAATAATATAATAAAATAGCGTATATGTATTTGAATAACACAAATAAATAATATGCATTGAATAAGTTTCTTAAATTAAGTCAAAAATTGCGTTCAACAACTTTTTTTCATATATTAATTTGTGTTGCATAATCCTCAAACATAAGCTCAAAGAAAAATTTTAAATTAAATTTTAGTTACGTCCTATGTGGACAATTTTATTCTTATATTCTAAAAACATAAACAACTCTGGTATACAAATCTATTGTTGTTGGTTATTTTTGCATGGTTAGTTGAGTCTTTTGAGAAGAATTACCGTATTTTGTGACTTGATCTAGAAGACTAAGAAGAAGATGATGATGATGTTTGCATAAAGTCACCGCCATCAGTAAACTTTATCCCACAAGAATTACTTTCGGGTATTTGAGCTAGTATGTGTGTACCTAAACCGATCGGAAGAAGAAGAAGAAGCAATATCAAGTTTATTGTCTCACTCTCCAGCTCTCCTTCTCTCTCTCTCACACACACTCTTTCTCCCACTCTCTCTCCCACTCTCTCTCCCACTCTCTCTCCCACTCTCTCTCCCACTCTCTCTCCCTATCTCTCTCCCACTTTCTCTCACACTTTCTCTTCCACTCTTTCTCTTTTTTTCCACTTTTTCTCCCACTCTCTTTCTCACTCTCTAACTCACTCAACTATATCTCTCTCACTCTCAATAACTCCCTCTCACCCTTTCTCTCACTCTCTTTCACTACCTCTCTTTCTCTTTCACTAACTCACTCGACTATCTCTCTCTCTTTTTCTTTCTCTCTCAATAACTCACATCAACTATATCCTCTCTCTCTCTCTCTCTCTCTCTCTCGATAACTATCTCTCACTCATTCTCTCACTATCTCTCTTTCTTTCTCTCTCTTATTTTCACTTTCTCCTTTTTTTCTCTCTAACTCACTCAACTATCTCTTTCTTTCATTCTACTTCATATTAGGAAAATTTCAGACCACTATTATTTGCATGGTATCCGTTCTATTGGTGGTTACAAATTAATCAACTTTGCTTCTCAAACAACTCTCTACTCTCACTCAGTCATTTTTTCTCTTCAATTTTCAATGTCTTTTTGTCTTTTCTAACTTTCCTTCTCTTTTGCTCTATTTGAGCCTTTAATCTGCTTATACTAACACACAAAGTATTTCCTTTTAACACTATTTCACTTATTCTCTTTCGCCTTACTCTTAGACTTTTGCTTACGCGTTTTTCCTTTCCTATTTCTACCAATGTCCGTGTCATTTGCATCATGGACTCTTAGTCTAAAGGAGAAAGTTTTGTATTATTATTATTATTATACTAATCGGATCACAACCCGAATGCCAATCACAGCAATGCCTTACCAATCTCTACCTCTTCTGTATTCCTTTTGCTTTTTTTCTCACTTTTTCACTATTTCACTTATTCAGTCTATTATTGTCGCCCTTATAACTCCCTTACTTATACCTATCCCTTTCTATCCCCAAATTACATAATATACAATCTTTCACATTTACTCTCTCTCTCTCTTTATCTTTTCTTATTTTAGGTGTAAGTGTTGTTTGAAGGACTTGTCACGTGTCGTTTTAATTTCCGCTTTGCTCATCTACTTTCTTTCAATTTCTTTCTCTCTCTCTCTCTTCTACTCTCAATCTCTCTCTCTCACTCTCTCTCTCTCTCTCTCTTATTCTCTTTCTCTACCAATCTCTCGTTCTCTCTCCCTGTTTCTAATATAACAAGTTTAGTGTTAGTATGTTGATAAGAGAACTTCCGCAACTCAAATTTAGTGTCATTGAAGAGACTTTGTTTCCTTTTCTTTCTTTTATATATTACAGAATAATCGTAGCCAAATTTCAAGTAATCTAAATTATTATTTTACTAATTTAATAATTTTAATTTTAATTAAAACTAAGTTTCTTAACACAAATTGAAATTGAAAGTGTTATATTAGATAAAGTGGTATGAGACAAAATAAAAAGAAATAAAGTTGAATGATAGAAAAAGTAGAGAAATAGAATTTTAATGTTATAATAATAATAATAATAATTTTTAAAAACAACACTCAATCACAAGCCTAGAAAATATTGGTGAACAAAAAAGACATTGAGAATTAATAGAAAAATTTGTAATTTAAATTTTTGACAATTTTTCTACTCACAGATACAATTTTTAAAAGTCAAAACTTAAATAAAAATAAATTATATATTTTATTTTGTGAATGCCAGTTTAATCAATATAGCTTAGTTATCAACTTTAATGTATTTCATTTTTCAAGTGTGCAAAGTTGAACTAATTTTATCTATATTTTTTTATTTAACAATTTTAAGTAAAAATTGAATTTGCTAACAAATAAAATTGCCATTTCCAAGAATGCATTTGATTTGATGCGCAATTCAATCAAATAAAATAATACATAATATAAAACAAAATATAAAAAAAGGATAACAAAGCAAATGTTGCATTTGTCAGTGCTTTTTTTACTCCAAACTCTAAATACGTGAGACTGTCTAGGTTTTTGTTGTGTTTCCTTTCTTTCTCTTTTACCCACTCTTTTTCTATCTCTTTTGCTTTCAGTGTTTCAAAATGGCGTGTAACAATATAAAAAACTCTCGTTTGTTTTCTATGTATGTGTGTGTGTGTGGCAGCCTCTCAAGTGGACAGTTTGTTTAGCTTTTGTCTGTGGCCAAACTGCATTGACCGATCAATGTGCCTAGAGAGAGAGAGAGAGAGAGAGAGAGAGAGAGAGAGAGAGAGAGTAAAAGAGGGAGAGAGTAAGAGAGAGAGAAAGAGTAAGAAAGAGAAAGAGATGGCTTCAATTCAATTACCTCACCAAAACGCTGGTGGTGGTCCCTTGATGCTCTCTTCTTTTTTATATTTATTTCAATTGCAAAGCTACTTCAATTTCAAATATATATAAAGTGAATGGAAAAATTAACAAAAACAACGACAAAAAACAAAGTTAAATAAATAGATAGGGGGAAAAAGTGAAATTAATTTAAAACCTGACCAAGTGAAGAAGGTCAACTCAAACTGACCACCACTGGATGTGTTTGTTTAATTAAATCGAAAAAAGATAAAAACAATGTTAAAATAAAAGATTGAGATTAGAAAGTGACAATTGTAAAATTGTTAAAAAATTGAAACTTAAATTTATTATAATATACCTCAATTATCTTGTTTTGTCGTTTAAATACTATGACAAATTTTTAGCTAGTATAATTTATGTTGACTTATCTCTACATTTGCATCTATTTTCCCAGTCATTGTTGTCATTTGATTCCTTGTTTTGGGTACCAACTGTCAACACAACTAATCACAAGTTTTTGAGCAACATTTTGTATTTGTGCTGGTGTCAAAGAAAGTGAAAGAGAGAGAGAGAGAGAGAGAGAGAGAGAGAATAAAGAGATTGTGTAATCATAATAAGTGGTTCATCAGATAAGGTGGCAGCTGTGTTCACTCCCTTTTCACATTTCAACTCAACTCAGCTCAACTCAACTCAACTCAATCTTTTCATTGTCTCATTTTCTATCTCTCTCTCCTTTTCTCTCGGTGATGTTTAATCCAACATCACACATCACAACTGTTGGTATGACCTATCCGTTTCTATTTATCTTCTATTCTCTCTCCCTCTCTCTTTCTCTCTCTCTCTCTCTCTTTATTACCAGACTCAATGAGTCTTGTTTCCTGAAGGCCCTGGTAACACGAGTCTCTCTCTCTTTCTCTACCTTTTGAACCGCGTATATACACAGAGTGGGGGCTAATCTTTCCCGGTCCCGGGTCGGTTGGTGTCTTTCTATTCTTCACTTATACGATGTGTGTGTGAGTGTGTATGTAATGTTCAGTGGACCATATGGGCCATTTGGGCCCGTGCAAGGGAGAGAAAAAGAGGGGAAGAGAGAGAGAGAGAGAGAGAGAGAGAGAGAGAGAGAGAGTGCGAGTGTGTCGGTCGTTTGGTCGGTTTGGTCCAACGGGTCTCGTGAGCGCGCGGTGAGATTTGAATCGCGAGTTGATGCACAAATCGGCTGCGTGCGCATGAGGAGAACAATTCGAACCAGTGAGTGAGAGGGAGGAGGAAAGAAGAGAAAAGAGAGAAAAATGAGACGAGACGGGATGAAACAAGCCAGTCGACAGACGGCAGCCGACCGAGTCACAGCTGTGCCCACAGTCTGAAAAAGACTCGACTCCTCTCCGACTCTGTTCACCGAATCCCACCGCCTGTCTCACTGCCTCGTGTGTTGAGCCACAAATGTGCCTGCATCATCCGGCACTCACAGACACACACACTCGTCAAGTCAAGACCCCTCACACTACTCTACACCCAAATATAAACAGAGTGACACAAACTCTTGGTCCAACGTCAGTTCCAGGACCACTTGAGTCCTTCAGCCTTGTCCATCATCATTTCATTTCATTTAATCAAGTAGAGTAACGTGACACTTGTGTGTCGCTCTGTGTGTGCTTGCATTTGTTTGTGTTGGGATCATCATTATTGCCATTATTATTAAACTATATATACTTTGACACTTTGTGTTGACAATTTTTTATCTCGTATCAATCATCAGTGATTTGGAGACAACAGCAACAAAAAAATTATTTGGGCCTAAATAACATTGATTCTGGTTGGAAAAATTACCCCAAAAACCACCTGTTTCACCATGGAGCTATTTTTCATTTCTTGACTTTCCATACTTGCTTGATGGTTTGCGTGACAAAGTGGTTCAACACAATTGTCACTCGTCTACTTTCTCTTTCTCTCTCTCTCTCTCTCTCTTCCTCTCTAACACAATCATCATCATTCATCAAGCTTAATGACTCCTACCTCCCTTCTGGTTTAATTACCCAGCCAAACTCGACGGTTGCCGACTTTTAAAAAGGGGTCGTCGACAAGGGGGCGGCAAAGGTAGAATTTTTATACCTCTCGTCAAGCAATTATCATCATCACTGCCACCACAAGATCAACATTGCCAAACTTTAAAAAAAAACCTTTCGGAAAAGGAGAGTCCAATCGATTGCAATTGGTGGGTGAGTAAATGAATGAATGATGATTGCGCTGCGCCTTAGTTTAGATATATCTTTGGTGTTTGGCTAAAGCATAGTGGCGGCGGTGCCATAGCAAATAATGATGATGATGATGACGAGTTGGTGGTGAAAGCTCTGCGCAATTAGCATTTTCGATCGACTTCTGTTGCGGTGTGTTGCTGTTGTTTTCATTGCTACCTTTATTCATTCCACTGCACCCAGGTGAGAAAGTACAGTCGAACTTCTTAATATTCGACAACTATGGATCATTTGTTAGAAAACAAATTTTTGTGTAATTTAAATAAAGAGAAAATGTAACAGTTGTCAAGTGCAAAATATTATAACTAATTAAATGTAGAAAAAATATTTTTATTAATTTTAAAAGTTTGTTATTTAAAAAAATCATATTTTTAATTTTCCGAAAAAATAAAATAATTTAATTAAATAAAAAAATTTAAAAATAAATTCAAATGTTACAAAATTAATTGCATATTTAAATTACACAAAAATTTGTTTTCTA
>DVQH01001190.1:0-14125 GCA_018231625.1 Papilio phestus | reverse complement strand
CGATTTATAATGGAGGTCTTTTCTTGAGCGGGCCGATTGTTGAGTGTTGCCTGTAAACCATAACAACAAACTTTACCGAAATTCAGTTGGTTGGTTACAAGTTACGTTCTCTGTGGAGGGCAAAGGCGCATGTATGTGTATGTGTGTGTGTGAGCAAATGTGGCGGGCCGCCGTCGGGAACAATGCATTTGCCGATGAAGCCACATTAATGATCGTAATCAGTTATAAAAAGGTGTGGCTTATTTCTAAAAACATTAATAGTTGTGTTAGATAAGCCACGCCTCTTGTTAGTTTTATTCAAACTTTAAAGCATACTTTTCCACCAACGCGCCACTACCAGCCACACACACACACACACACATAGTGAGCAGCCGTGCTATTCACATCGGACCGATTCATCTCTTCTCTCCTTTCTCTCTCTCTCCATCAACCTACTCTTAGTCTCAAACTGTCACCACACCACACCACACCGGCGCGTGCTCTTCTACGTGTTTCAGCAACACACCAGCAAAACTAATCCAATACTGGTCAATAATAAAAACACCCCTAGCAAGTCGATAGTAACCACCAGCATGTCTGACACGACGGAAAACGCGGCAAGTGAGACGACCCCGGCGGTCGAGGTCAAACCCCAGTCCAGTGCTACTAGTGCAGAGACTCCCGAGACGGCCAAACCCACCGAAACCGGTGGAGATTCCGCGGAACCCGCGTCCGAGGCTCCCACTTCCCCAGCCAACCAGTCCAAGGAAGAGGAGACAAAGAAGAACACCGAAGAAAGCATGGAAGTCGATGTAAGTATTTTGTAGCCTTTTTTTCTTGTTGCAAGTAAAACCATTTTATCTCAACTACAAAAATATTGATTTTTTTAGTATAATCAACTTCGTAATTAGTAATTTTGTAACAACTAATTACAATGTTTCAAATTTCTCGTTTCGTTTTATTTGGACTACTACCAAATTAATTCTATCAAAACATTTATATTTTTGATAATTATTTTTTTCAAATTTATAATATAATTGTTTCTGACTGTTTTTTGTTAAATTATTATAAACAGGAGGTTCCAAAGGATGTTTCGGAAGCAAGTCCGAAGAAAGATGCCGGTGCATCGGAGACTAATTCCGCCTCTTCAGCGGTGAAAGTAGAGGAGAACAGTGTGACCGCGAACAATAACGAAGCGGAGGCGAAGACGACTGAGAGTGCTGGAACAGCGTCTGAGACCAAGCCCAAAGAGGTGAAGACGGAAACTAAGAAGACCAAGATAGACCTGGGCAAACTGCCCATTCGACAGTACATGGATGCCACCGTGGTACCGGCACTTCTCTCCGGCCTCAGTGCACTGGCCAAGGAAAGGCCTGCCAAGCCACTTGAATTTCTGGCTCAACACCTTATCGACAAATCCAAAGAGGGACCGGAGGATTAAATCAGAATGAGTGGCGGAGTTCACTTTCGCATCCACCACACATCATCAACTTTCACAACATCTCTCGTTTCGGTTAAAAACATCATCCACTCACATCGTTCTTATCCTTTTTCCAATCCGCAACTATTGCATTTTTATTATTATTTAAATGATTATTAAACACACATTGTATGCTAATGTCACATACTGTCAGTTATTATTATTGATTTCTTTGTTTCTTAGATGTTTCGTGTGCAGAAAGCATACCATTACTAGACTCAACGATTTTTTCCTTTTTTTGTATTCCAACATTTGAAGCAATTTAATATGAATTTTTGTACATGTGTCAATCGAATTAAATTAAAATAAATAAAATATTTCCTTCAAAGTTGTATCATTTTGGTGACATTTTCTACAATCTATGCATGTTTTACAAGCTGTTTTTGAGGTCATTGGTGTCTGCATTTGGGTTTTGGGATAAGACGATATCTATGCTCTAGTTCATTACTACGACAACCTCTTTCAAAGTTCATTTTAGTTTGTGTGATCAACTTTCACACACGCTTATGTCATCTTCATTATTATAGAGTAGTAAATGACCTCTTTTTTCTTTCTTTTCAAGTTACTTCTACTTACCAAGCATCAATAACATGCTTTAAAATCAATAGCCAAATTGAGTTAAGTTTATAATGATTTGTGGCCTTCACTCACATAAGAAAAAACGTATCAGAGCAATCTTTCCGTTGGATTTTCTTCAGTACCAAGGTACTCAAAAGAAATATTAGATATATAATATACTTTCAAATACAATTGATGATAATAAAAAAATATCCAAAACCTCAAATTATTATTAATTAAATATTCAAACAAAAAATGTTGTATCTGTTAGTTTAAATTTGTTTTACATTATTTTGTAATCAAAAAAATTGTGTTTGATATATAAATAGAATTTGTCTATGACATGGTTGAGTTGAATTTGAATTGAAAAGTTTAATAAAATGAATACTGGCAACCTTGGCTTTCAAATGATTTATATTTTTATTTAAAAATTAATAACTATTGCACAACCTATTAAACTTAATCATTTTTAACATGAAAAAATAATTTCACTGTTTTTATTTAAGTTTATTAGTCCTAAGAAGATATTACTTTACGTACAACATATTACAACATACAAGATATAAATAAATATGACTCTAAAATTAACCAGCATTTTTGTTCAAGAACTTTCTCAAACACTGATTTATGTTACTGATCTTGAATGTGGCCGCAACACAAACCAGTGTGTATAAGAAAGTTCCCGAACAAAAATTCTGGGCTATAATATAAATCCCTTTTCAATGTGTTCAAACGGATGTTTACTTACGGAATATATATTGATATCAATGTCAATGTAGCTGGTGTAACTCTCGACCTAGCTACTAGATTTTCAAGAAACTTCAACCGATAGCCAAGACACAATAGATCCAAACAACATATGCATTCTCATGAGAATCAAAGAATAAACTCTTGAAGCGTGTGCCATCTATCGTCGGTGGAAGTGATCGAAAGAATGCGGCACTGGTGCTTATTAGCGGCACCCGAACAGGTTTGCTATTACCTGGCTGAGTTGAGCTACCTGTCGATGAGGTAGTGTGTGTGAGTGTGCATGCGAATGTACGTGTATCTACGTGTGTTGGGTGGTTGTCATGGCAGTGTACAGTTGCTGCGTTTGCTATCCATGGAGTTCAACTCGAATTGGCATCGCTCGTTGGAGATCGCTCGAGCGGGAGTCAGGGCGTCGACTTGCAACCGCAACGGCTCCATCCCTCGAGTCGAATGCTAGCTCACCATCAATGACCCACACCTGACACGAACGGTCACATCATTTCCGTTTAAGGCACCATGTGGCACCTGGTTCAACGAGGCTTCCATCACGGCACACTTTTCTTCGGCTTCTTCTTGGTTCTGTTTCTCCACCTCACCACCGCACAACGTAATCCCTCGATTTCGTTCATCAGCAAAGACAAGGTGGTCAACATTGGCGACTACCTCGAGCTCAAGTGTCAGGTGCAGGATGCCGATCGGTACCCGGTGGCATGGACTAAGCTTGGCAGTGACCTCACATTTATCTCACGTGGCCAGTCAATCGTGGTGCCCGGCAATCGGCATGAAATCTTCTACGACGATCAACAATTGATCTATACACTGGTGATCAAGAAAGTGCAGGAGATCGATGCCGGCACCTACCGTTGTGAGATCACTACTGGCGTCAACACTAAGGTGAGTGTCCTCTCACACCTCTACATGCCTTAAAACCTAATCGGTCGTCTAATGTGTTTAATTAATAATTAAAAACCATGATAGTACACGGCTGACGTGCCAGTGCTAGTGCGCATCCCTCCGGTGATCTCGGACAACTCGACACGTTCGGTGATCACACAGGTTGGTTCTCAAGTTACACTCCAGTGTTATGGCTCAGGTTGGTTTTTGGTGCTTTTGTGTTGACTTCCGCTTTCGAATAACTATGATGTTGTTGTGCTGTAGGCTTTCCGCCTCCAGTGATCAGTTGGCGCCGTGAAAAGCACCTACTACTGCCCAATCGAATGGCTTACTTCAAAGGTAACAACCTAACGATCGAGCGAGTGGCCAAAGAGGACCGTGGCACCTACTACTGTGTAGCGGACAACGGGGTGGGTCAAGGAGCTCGGCGTCACGTGGGCGTAGAGGTCGAGTTTCCGCCTTACGTGCGACCAGGTCGCAACCAAGTGGAACAAGCTCTGCAGTACGATGCCGATCTTTACTGTCACATTGAGGCTTTTCCCTCACCTTCAATCACGTGGCTCAAGGATGGCCAGGTAGGAGCATTACTTCTCAAATAAGTTCATTTGGCTTATAGTAAAATGCTTGTAATTTGCAAGTGCCTTTAATTCGTAATTTTTATTGGAATCCTCTGTTTATTTATTTCTATTCTAAAATGTCGATCATTCTTTTAATTTGTAATTTGTGATGATTGGTGGTTCACTTTAGTCTATAGTTTAAACATAGCAATTTTTTAATAATTATAATTCGCGAATTTCAATCTCATGCGACTTTCCGGTTATATATATTCCGATAATTCGCAAAATAGCTCAAAAGTATTGTACATATGATCTTTTGAATGCGTACTTTTTTCTGTCATAATTTTTAATTCTTTCGATCCCAATGATTATCAGTAAAAGATAAGTCTTATATCACTCATTAAATGAGCGGGACACATACGTCCCGGTAGCGCCTTCGGGAGCGAAAGGGTTAAATAGATATTTTTGTTTTAAACCAAAAACTTTTTCAAATACCTTAGTATATACAAAATATAGTATAAAGTTTTTGTGCCTAATTACAATTACATTTTGTTTGGTTTAGGTAATCAACGACAATCAACACTACCGAATCAGCATCTTTGCGCGAACCGATGAATTCATGGACAGCACTCTTCGAGTTAGACGTATCGAGAAGAAGCAATACGGCAACTACGTGTGCCAAGCATCGAACAAACTGGGAACCAATCAAACCATGATTCGGCTTAGCGAGTCAGTCAACATAGTTTGTCCGCCCGCTTGCGATGTTAGCTTCTACACCTCAGCTGCCATCCACCATTTCAACCTTTGCACATCACCCCCACTACTCCTACTCATGCTGGTGGTCCACATCATTTCCCGATAATAGTCTCTCTCTCTCACCTGCATTCCCCCTTTTCATGACTCAAGTGCAATGTCAATGCCAAAACATCTACCAAACAGACTGCCTCATTAACACATAAATCTACAATTAAAACAAGTGTATATTTATATTTATTATTTTTATTATTATTACCATTGTTATAAGATATGATGTATTATTTTGCTATATTGATTTTATATTCTTTCTTATCAATCTACATGTTTTTATATATATAAAGCGTATTTTTGTTACGATGTATTGTTATTGTAAATGTAAAAATTTTAATTTAAAAAATAAAATATTGTATAATACAAAAGATATATTAAAGAGTGATTGTTTCTCGGGGACAGTCGAACCTTGAGGGGGGTTGAGCATTCGCTGAGACAATAATTGCGACGAGACGATTGCGAGTGACTAATCATATAATAGAACCACTTATAGACGGTGCTACTGAGTGATCTTTGATTTGCACAAGTGTAATTGAGTGAGCTCATACTGCATATATGCATTGTGCGGTTAAAGAGGAACCATTTGAAGATGGATGCAGATCGGTCACCAACACGAATCAATCGATTCACTTTGGGGGTTGAGCGACCGGAAGCAATCACTCGATTATTGTTGATTCAAAGTGACTTAACTGTAACGATTGCCCCGTATTGGGCTCAATAGTCAATCGAATTCGTTTCATGAAAGGCTGTGCCGACTTTGCACAACCCTGCTCCAGTGCATAAGCTTTTTGTTGATTACTCATTTTTCGTTTACGTTCATCCTGCGAGTCATTCTGAGTACCATGAACTGTTTCAGAGTGGACTATGCCGTGTCCGTTGTAGATTTCCTTGGTGGCTATCATGGCTGCTTTGACCGCAGCAAGACCATCGGAACGACGACGGTTTCGGAAAACTGGTGTCACCGCAGCCATAATGCGAGCTGCGTCTCGTTTCTCCTTGGCATTCAGAAAAAGTCTCTGGTACTGACTGCGTTGCTCTTCAATGCAACTCGAGTTATTGGGTGTGAAGGCACAGTGTGGCACCGGAGTGCTCCACTCTTCATCGGCATCGCGAACACTCTGGATCAGAGCACGCAACTCATCATGTGCCACTTTGGTGATCAAATCATAGTAAGGCAGTTCGTTTCGTAAACGATTGAACCAATTCCATATATTCGGATAACAGGTTAGATCAAATTCTACCGCAATCTCGAGCAGTGTCACACTGGCAACGATCGAGATATCTGCGATCGTAAGATGCTCACAGGCCACGTAGTTTTTATTAATCAAGAAGATCTCGAGCAGTGTGAGCGCGTCCGTTACTGCGATCAGCTTCTCTCCGCGTGATGCGCTGTACTCGCTGGGAAACTGATTACGCAACAGGCACAAGGGTTACTCCTCAGTCTGTCTAGTGTGACTCGCTTGATTAGGTGACACTTACCATGAACTCGTAGTGAACGGCTATCACCGCGTGACTCAGTGTCTTCAGGTCAAAATTGAGCAAACGGTCCACGGTAGCTCGCTTCTGCGGTTCACGCGGATAAAGACTGGAATCAGGCGCGTACTGGTTGCACAGGTACTGCATAATGGCACGCGATTCCCACAGAATAAAGCCATGGTCATTGATTACAGGCAAAGTGTGACACGGATTGATCTATGCCGAACAAAAGTTGATGGTGGTCATGATGCAATGTTCATTTATCTATCAATTCGTGACACTAACCTTACGAAACTGCTCTGTCCGGGTGTCAATGTAGCACTGAAGAGGAATTTCATGCATCGGAATATTAAGATGAGTGGCTACCATCTTCACCGCGCGACAAGAGGGTGTGGTTCGTGAGGTGTAGAAGATGATGGGTTGCATCGAGCCTGACATGCCAGGCGAATTAGCTGACGAGCAAGACGAGGCCGATGGTGACGGCGATGACAAGTCGGTCTGGTGGGACTCACACATCCTTCTCTCTCTCACAATACTTCTACACGACTCTACGTAATTCTACCCAACGGTGCACTTAACCAGCGTGTCACAGCTCGTGTTATTGCCGGTAATTGGGACTAGTGCCACGAATATGGGACTGGACTGGCCCAAGTATCATTCGACTGCACTGATGCACTTCGAGAGACAATGTGTTGACTGTGTTGATGGTGCGTTCACCAGCTCGGCTTGCGAGGAAAGAAAACAGAGCAAGCCGACACTGCCACTCTAATATGGTGCTAGCTATCGCGATACTCAACCCAACTAGCAGAGATTAGGCAGGATCTAGCCCCACCAACAATGCAGAAGATGCAGTGGTGAAGAAGAAAACTGAGAGACCGAGTAGAGATGCTTTATCACAGCGCGCCACACTCTCTGTCCACTTATCACGCGACCGCACTGCGCGCGTTATCATTATCGAATAAGGCGCAACATCGACGCCGACACAGCGCATATTACCACTGATGGATATGGGTGGCAGTGCCATCGCAACCAGATCCCACCACATCCAAACTCATCCAAATTTGGGCAATTTCTAGTGAAACACATCCCCTGGGTTGCTTCACATCTGGTTAAGTTTTTTAGTAGCATAAATAAACTGGCAACTTCAACAGCGTTTGAAGTGTGTGTGTGTCAATCATGAAAGTGATCATAAGATCTATTTAATATAAAATAATATATATAGAATGACGTAATGGTGTGCGAGGGTGATAGGTTGATATATTGCTTGGAATTTGTCCCACTGAATGGTGTGGTAGAGTTATCAACTCCACACTCAACTTAACTCAACTCATGGTGGCTCAACTCTCGGCGCGATTGCCCGTTGTTATCGACACTCTTTGGTAGCGTGCTTCTGCATTATTATATAAAAATAAAATAGATATCTATCACAAACCTGGCCTACGTGACCTAACCCAGTGGCTTGGTGGACAAGATGGTCATTATCTGATGTTTTGAGCGATTATAAATAGTCGTAACTGATTGTTGCTCGTGTCTCCCACACTCTTCTCTTTCTCTCCTTTTTATTTTATTATTACTATCCTGTTTTATTTTGACTCTCCCTCTCTTTCTCTCTCCACACTTTCTATTCATTTGTGATAACTTACTGTCTCCCCCTAAATTCTTTTCTTTCAGTTATGTTATCTAGTTTTTACACCCCTCTTTGTTGCGTTCTTTATTGCTCCTTCTATCTCCCTCACTCTTCTCCCACTTTTTCTCCCATTCGCTATCACATCTTGTCTCAATGCCATTGTGATTAGAGCCTGTAGAACATCGACATACGGAAAGAAAGTGCAAAATGTGTACTTCGAGTGTACCAAAAAACAAGCCGCAATCAGTGACGATAGATGGCGCGCGCGTCGAGCATGATAATCACATGTGCAGTGATCAAAACAGACCTAAGCGGCTGTTCATGTTTAGCCTGATTTGATTCCTGTGGTTTTCGTATCCTATTCCAATTGAAACACTCGCACACATGATGCACACGGTGAAGGAAGAGGACGAGCAAAGTACTCTCGATGTCTCGGTTACTAATCTGGTGCTCAATCAAGAAGAGGAGGAGGATGAGTTGATTGCATCGGTAAGTTGATTTAACATTGGTGGAGTTTTTCACTGGAATGTTGTTTTTATTACTTAATAACAAGACAACCTGTATCAAAACTTACCGAATCAATTAGTAAATTTTTTGCAGTAATTAAAATATTCTGGTTGGTAGTTAAGTTAGGCAAACTAGATTGAGTTGTTTCTAATCATTCTTTCTCTATTGACATAGTACGACATAGTTCAACTGAACAATCCAAAATACAAAGCGTTTGCGGTGTCCGGTTTATCGAAGGTGTTGTGTCGGTCGGCGAGAAATGAGATCAGCATTCGAACTGATCTGAAAGAGTTGAAATTCAAGGCATCGTTGGACGAGCACACCTCGTCGGTGTTTTACACCAAAGAAACCCTGGGCATGCTGAGCAAGAATATGTTTGCGGTCAAGCTGTGCCGCGAAACCGGCGATGCCTACTTCATTCCGGTAAACGGAACTCACTCGATCACTCTTCTAGACGCCGCCAACAAGGATTGCTCCAAGATGAGCGACTCGGTGAACAAGATCTTTGAGGATGGTTTCAAGAGGCCATATCCGGCGCGCAACAAACACGATCAGTTGGTGATCGACATGAAAAACTACCTTTACAAACCTCTGCAAGTGGTGCCCAATTCCGAAAGGTTTCTTCGCGAGTTCTACAACTCTCCCAAAGCAAAACCAAACTCGGTAGAGTCTGTGGGTGGCAAGGTGGAACCGGAAAAGCCCACAGTGGACATGATGGACTTGGTCAACTGTCATCACTGGCAGCTGGTCAAGGTGAATCTCTTCGAGATCAAGAGCATCGAACTTGTTGAGCTACGAATCGAGGTGTTCCTACGCAAGGCACAGGTGGCTCGTTTTGTCGAGTTGCAACAGATTCTCGAGGTGGACCCAGTGAAACTTATGTCAGTGTTGCAACCCGCCTGTCACCTGATTCGTGGCAACTGGGTCATCAAGAGCAGTCTGCTCTACAAGTTCAACGCGATCCACGATAGTGAGGCTAGACAGGCTCACTATAAGGATTTGATTGCCGCACGTGAATTTCTCCTCTGGACCTTTGCCGCAAATCGAACTGTGATACTTCGTGACATCGCCACTCAATTCCAGGTATTTACCTTTCTACAGTCACTCTTAACTCTTTTAAATGAAAGTGATTAATCTTGGAATGGAGGAAACAAATTCAACTTGGTTGGGATAGCCTCTAAAGGTTTAATATGATTATGAACAAAACACGAATCATTCTTTGAAATTTTTCATGTTTAAAATTTAAATAAAACTTGAGTTTATTCTTTATTTTTATTAAGGCGGCCACATTCAAGACCAGTAACACAAATCAGTGTATGAGAAAGTTCTGCAATAACAAAAAATAATGCTTGTTAAGTTTAGAGTCATATTTTAAACATTAAAAATTATTAGTTTTAAATATTTACTTTAATTTTGTATTAAGCAAATTAATCACTTTAATTTCAAATAGTATTCTCGATAAGAACCCTTCAATATGTCCCAAAATCAGTTTGTTATTTAGAAAATAGTAGTTTATAATAAAATAGTATAATTTAGTATGATTAGGAGTTGTCTTTGAAACAAGAATTTTCCAAATGTCAAATATAACTAAAAAATTTAACTGTCAACTTGAGCTCAACAATTTAATTTACAAATTAATCTACGAATTAGTTCAAACATAGATTATCATCTAATTCATCCATTGAACTTGTCCTAATAAATGAATTTGAGCTCACTTCTAATTTAACACTAATTCTCAATGTGTCTTGGAAAAAAACATTCGATTTAACCAGAATTTACTTTTAATCAGCATAACAAAATTTTCCAACTTTGTTGTTAGCAAATCAGAATTTTGTTTGTAACCAATTTCCCAATTTAATTGTAAAATGCTGCCAAGTTAACTATAGTTATACACAAAAATGTGTGTATACACAAAAATGTCTATTGGGAATACATAGACTATGCATTGCTCTATTTTTATTCAAATTGTGTTACATTTGTTTACCGGGGACAACTGTAACTCCCAGGTGCAACTATTTAAATTTAAACTTGAAACCTGAGGGGATACTTAACTCCAACAATATATATCTTCAATAGTCTGTATCAATTGACTCCAATTAAATGTAACCCGAAGGTAACCTTGAGTTAGGATATTTTGAGCTTTAAGAGATTAGATTGTGGGGTTACTGTGAAAAAAGACTCAATCAGGCCACTCTTTAATAATATTAATAAAAAAACTATATTTGTATTTACAAGAATGAGTAAGTAAACAAAATTTAATATTTTAAGAAAATATTATTAAATTAGGAAGTACAAGAGAGATATTTGTGAAGTGAAACACTTGACAATTTGAAAACTCAATATCAGTTTGAGAAAATTTAACTATTTTAATAAGTCCAACTTTTCAATTAACTTCTTTTTGATAGTGAGTTGTCGCAATTTGTTTTGTGCTGTTGTTGTTGTTTATTTAGAGGTTGTCGATTGAATGACTCTATTAAGAATAGGTCCCGGATACTTGGGAGAATTTTTGTTGTTGTCATTAATTCACCTTTTTCCCATTCACTTATTTTCTCCTTCCAACCTACGCCCAATCGTGTCGTGTAATTGATTTATTGTGGTGTGTGTGTATGTGTCACAAGTTTGACCCCGACCCACCCGGAATTGACCTTTCTCTCAATTTAATTCTCTCTCTCTCTCTCTCTCTCTCTCTCTCTCTCTCTGGATTGAATTACAGAATACACCCGACCACGAGGAGATTCTACGTCGACTCACCCGACGAAATGGACTCGATGCTCCGGTGCAATTCGTCATGGAGGAGGATCGACAATTTCTTTACGAGTAAGTCACACACAGGGTTGAGAATAAAACATAAATGTAAATTCACAAACTACGTGACAATTTAACTATTTCTAATACAAAAAAGACGTGGCTACACAAAGAGCAAACCGAAGCCATTAGTCAAGTCTATGAATAAAATACATTAGTTACGTTCTTTATGAATTGCTCATTTATGTTTTATTCGCAACTCTCGTCGCACATATACTCATACTTATATTTGTTTGTTTGTTTTAAATTGAAATTTCAATCATGTCACTCGAATTGCAACTCATCGCTTCAATGCACTTTTATTATATTGCGTCCCTTTCATTTTATATTTTCTTTCTCACGTCACTTTGTTAACTTTTTTTCTTTCTTTGTTGTTGTTGTTGGTTTTTTGTCACAGGTACTCGCACGTGGCTCAACGGCACCACCAAAAGACGTTGGCTTTGTTGGCCAAACATCAAAACTATTTGGCAACTTCTTAGGAGTTGCCATACGCACTGATGATGAGAAGAAAACGATCCCCTTTATTGACAAATCACATTCACACACACACTCACTCATTCACATCTCCGCCCATTTCATTCTCATTACGTTTTTTGTCGTGTTTGATATATATTTTTTATTATTTAAAAAACAAAAATAATTAGAAGAGAATAATAAAAAGAAGAAAAAGATTTAACAACAACAATTAAGAGACAATTAACGCGTTTGCGTGCCACCGTTTGAGGCGCGGCACGGCGTGTTTCATTTGATTTGTTTTTTTGGTATCTTAGAGATTTGAAAGTCAAATCTTGGTTGATTGTGCGTTGTTCTACGAGTTCTCTCTGTGTTATTGAGTTTCGGTGGGCCAGTCTTTTTTCCGCGCGAAAGAGATTCAAATCAGGTCGATGGAAGTTCGGGCACGGGACAGGTTGAGTGTGAGTCACCTCTCTCACTCAATCAGTGTGTGTTTGTGATATGTTAATGGGCTTGATGATGCCGTGTTAGGTACATCAACATCGCCATCACACCATCATCAGCGGCAGGTTTCAATGGCAGCCTCGAGGTTCGGCACATTGCGGACACGAAAGTAGAGCCAGCTACCGTTAGTAGTGATACCAATGATGCGAAAGAACCACAAGGACACGCCCACCGAGAGCAAGGCCATCACAAATCCCAGGCTGAACCAGATAACAATCGAGATCGCTGCAAGACCGAGTGGGCATTCGATTAGCATATAATGTGTAATAATGATAACAATGTGACCACCAAACGAACGGAAAAAAATAATAATTTAATTTATTATTCTCTCTGCGACACATCGTGATGTCTGGAGACACTCTTGGCGTTGTCATTCGTGATAATGATGCGTCGCAATGGGATGGTGATGCGAGAATGCAATCGCGCAATCAAGTGTCACATAGCTGTGCACGTTTCACACACAAACAAACTAGATCAGAGAGTCGCAAAGTGTCAATGTCAGTGGAGATGATGACTATCGAGAGGAGAGGGGTGTGGCACCTATGTACAGTTTGTGTAGCATGAGTTTCATATATATGTACAACACAAGTGAAAGAGAGAGAGAGAGGGGGAAGCAGAGCGAGCATGGACTGGGTTGCCTAATGGTGTGTCCCCCTCTCTAGTTTATGAGTGTGTGTTTGTCTGGAGATGAGTTACTACTGTACAAAGGGGAGTGAGAGTAGAGACTTCTTCGTGTCTCCACTGTCTGGCTCACAGTTTCAGCAGGGAACAAAAAGAGAGAGAAGAAAGAAAAGTGAAGATCACAATAATGAGAGTGAGAGAGAAAAAGAGAGAAAACAATGGCCAAGGTAATAAATTAATCGAGCGACACATGCACACAAGTAGACTTTTGTCTCTAGTGAAAAGCGTTGTCCGAGGTTGGGTTGTGGCGTGGTGGTAGAGCTCAGCCAGAGTGTGGGACAAAGGCACAGAGAAAGAAGCAGGAGAGACAAGAAGCGAGTAGCAGTGTGACCATGGCCGGAAGTGATTGACCTCCGGTGGCCGCAGAGATGGTTCTGCCCGGTGCAAGTGGGTAGTGTGGGTCGGGCCGGTGCCTGGTGCGATCCAGTGTCGAGCTCTGCACGTAGTGTCGGTGGTGGTAGGGTAACCGTCGTCTCTCATCTTCTTCACCGTCCAAGTCTTGGCTCACTTCGGGCAGTACCAGCTCGGGTTTTCTTGACTGGTTGCGCTGGCTCGGGCCATATGGAAAGACTAGATGATCGAGCAAATGGCGAAAGCAGAAAGAGCAACGGTAGAGAAAGAGGCAGAGAAGGGAGAAAGAGAAAATTATCAACCAACGTTGAAAGACTGCGTTCCATCACTGTCGGCGCTGGAACGAACGGTGGGTGTGACCGACGGGTCAGTGGCCAGCACCGATAGTGACTATCACGGGATCCACATGCAGGCAGCAGTACTGAGGGGGTCTTATCGAGTCGGAAGCTCATGCACACGCGACCGGCACCGGAATCGATCAATCGTGTCCGGCAGTGACACAATGCCACAGTAAAAGAGAGAAGGGAGAGAGAGAATGCAGACAGGCAGATAGAATGGTCAGGGTCAGAAGAGCAGGCAAAGAGGGTGTGAGGGGACTTAAACTGACCAATGAAGCAATCATCATCAGAGAAGTGTGTGTGCACTAGGGCTGAGCAAGGTTCAGCCGATTCGAAGGTTCAACTTGAACTGAACCTG
>DVQH01001189.1:0-14135 GCA_018231625.1 Papilio phestus | reverse complement strand
CGCAGGGAAACATGCTTTTACTAGTATTACAAATGCTAAAAATGGTTGTTTGGTAAAGTGTATCTATAGAACGATTGCGTCGATTTAGGTGTTCGAAATAGATGTAGAATGCAGTCACTACTTAACATTTAAATTTTAATTCCACACGGATGAAGTTACAGGCAAAAGCAAATTATAAAATAACATATAAGTCATTATAAAAGGTGAATATGGATATATTCTAAACGATTTTAGTTTGAAAACGAAATGTTGAGTTAACATGATACGATCAATAAAACTTTTCGATTCTAACTGGAGTTGGGAAGGGTTAATCGCCAACGTTTCGGCTCACATACGACCCTCGAGATATTCCATAACGAGTTCCGCGGAAACGAATCAAAATCATTTAAGTTAAAATACGTTTGTATTTCTTAGACCTACCTACCAATATTTTAATAGAATGATTTGTTGCATAAAAATCTGCTTCACCTGAAAAAAAAATTTTTTTTTACACTTCTCAAAGTAAATATTAACTATAAAATGTTAAAATTATATATATACTTATAAAAAACTAGCTTTCGATCGCGATTTCGTCCGCGTGGAATTAAAAAAAAAACAAAGTGAGTAGCCTGTGTTTTCTTCCAGACTATACCAAATTTCACCGAGATTCATTCAGCCATTTAGGCTAAGAAACATCCATCCAACCACCTAAACTTTCCCATTTATAGTAAGATATGCTTAATAAATGTAGGTATGAGATAATTTGCTATTAAGAGATGAAAATGTAAAGATACCAGCACACCAGAGCACGTTATGTGAATTCATGACCGGATAATAGCGAAAAAATTACCTTTTCATCTGTACGTAATGCCCCTATTGTATCAATCACATTTAATGAAATACGAGGCAATTACCCTCATATCAATCATAGTGTAATTAATTGTTGTATTGTGAGGCGAGGGACTTATCCTTGTGTTTCGGATGTTCTAACCGTAGTATTAAACTGTCGTGACTAATGTACATGTCCTCAGTTTTTTCGTTTTGTGTGACAAAACAAACACGAGACGATATTTAAATCTTGACTTTGAACTTAAAAAAGACCACGCTTGAGTTCCAAGTTCTATTTCAAATGATTTTCAAAAAAATAGGATCCGCGTGCAATGACTACCTTCTGGATAAAAAAGGATTATCAAAATCGGTCCATTAGCGGCGGAGTTCTGCCGTAACACACATAAAAATAATAAAAAAACATACAGACGAATTGAGTACCTCGTTCTTTTGGGAAGTCGGTCAAAAAGCTGCTTTGTTATGATTTTTGGTCTGCGATTCATTTCAAAATATACAAACTATTGTAGCTGAATGATTCCCCTACTGTACCTTATTAGTAGTAATATGAATTTCAGATTACACGGAGGTGATAATGTTCAAATCAAGCGTTACTTCGTTTCCTTCTGGAATGGTGTCGACCTCCGATATAAATTGTTGAAAGGGCCCAGAATAAGGATATCTATCGCCGGTATTATCATATCTAGGGTAAGTTTTATTATGTAGTTTTTATTCCCTGAACCACATTTTTATCTTACAAGATTTTCTTTACGGAATGATGGCTAAATGCTTTTTTTTTCAAGAAAACAAGGTCAGAACAAATAAAAGCCTTCAATTTAAAATTTTACCTTTTTATTTTTTTATTCTATTGTTGTGACATTAATTTGAAATTAACCATTTCGTCTGTTTCAATACAAAGTTCTTCTAGAAAAATCTTTTTGGATTTCGGATAGCCTTCCAGTACCGCTTCAAGCATATCGGAGCAAAGCCTTTTACGTTTCCTAAAAAAAAAGGGCAAAGATTAAAAGATCGTGTCGCTAAAATAGATGTTACATACTCTATGGCAAAATCAACATTAGGTGCTAATTATTTTTTTTAATTATACCTATATTCTTTTAAAAATACAGCATGTTCATCCATTATAGCTTTTTTAGCATCTGCACTTATTACTTCGGTTGAACAACGCAACGTTTCCAATTTATTTTCCAATCGGTTAGTATTATTTTTCATTTCGTCTATCTGTGAATTAGCAGTCTCCGTTGTGGGCGTTGACAGTAACTTTTTAAGTTTCGTCTCCGATTCTTTTAACGCGTTATTCTTTTCGGCCAGTTCTTGGGTGACGAGTTTAAATTGCGAATCGTAATCTGTGAAAAAAACAATGACCTTGTTTAAAAATCGATTTTAAAAAAGAACAATCTCGATTTAAGTTAAATTGATTAACAATTTTCAAACTGGTTTTCAGAAAAATAATGACTTGATGATAATTTAACAGATGTTCTATTCATCACCTTTTCGTCTAGTGGTTAGCAAAACATAATAGAAAAAGGTCAAATCAGTAGTAGTACGCCTCTCCTTTGCATGTATTAACAGATTAATTCAAAAAACTTACTTATCTACCTGTGAGGTTTCTCGTAAGACTACAAAAGACCGATATTAAATTGAAACGATTCTTCTGGAAGTTAACAAAAATATCCTTAACTTTAGTTTAATATCTATCGTGTACATTAATACGAATTAAAGTAAAAAAGTAACAAATAAAATAAATGCATTTTCTTAATTTTTAGGTTAACTGTAAATATTTTTATTCGTAATTAAAATAAAACATTTACCTTCAACATCGCTATTTTCTTGCGTATCCTCACTTTGTATAGCAACATAAACTTTTTGTTTGCCGTACAATTTGCATTTAATTTTTCCCGCGTCGGCCAACGCGTCCAATGTCTTCTGAATCACAGACTTTGTGTACGCTCCTCTCAAATTTACCGTAACATCGGCACAAGAATACGGCCTATTTGTATCTTGTAAATACTTCAAAACTGTTTCACTAGCCATTATTATTTATAACCTTTTTCCGTACGCTTAAACCGGCTAATGCTATGTTTACTTTTTTTTTAAATTCCAGACAAAGGTCAACATCATACTGCCAAAATGTTAAATATTTTATAATAAATTATTATGGTACTCATTTCCAAAATTGCATTTAATTGTTTAAATTATTATATGGGAATAAATTCACATTCTAAATATAGCTAACAATAAATTAAACTACCAAAAACATTTTAGCGGGAATTAACTCTTTCTAGTATTTTATTGCTATTAAATTTTATGAGATTTTGTAAAAGAGGTTAATTAGTACTAACCTTTTGTTTTACTGATTTACGTTGTCTCATAATTTTCCAATTTCATTTTTTTAAATCATAATAATCATAGTCTATGTCACGGAATCTTCATTAATTCTTCTGTCAAATTATAATTTCTGAACAATAAGTCGCGTATCATTTAAAACTCAAGCAACTGGTAATATTTTATTTGTAACCATTGTATCGAATGCTTTATTACCATTAATTAAAGTTTTGCGACTCGAAGTGAAGAAAATATTATTGATGAATACAAAACCTGTTCGTTCGGAAATTTGAATAATATGAATAAATCTGTGACACCTGCAATATTAATAAGATTGTTGGAATTATTTCATTGTTTTTATAAATATTAGTTCGGTGAAAATGTTAGTTGCCGTCTGTCGACTCTGAAACTAGTTTAATCTACTATAAAATATACAGAAAATTAATTTTCGATTATTCAAGGTCAGGAAAGTTTTGTTCATCATCACGTTGCAACTTGTCCCGTTGACACGTGATTTAGATTTTATTAAAATTAAAAATACACGTGATGCATAATATAATTTTAATCCAACGTTTTAGTGTGCATTTTTGTCCATTTCTAGGCATTTTTAATAAAAACCGTTTTTTTATATTATTTTTTCACTGTGTAAAGCAGTTCGCAACAGTAAATCAATCGACATTTTTCGTAGTACTAGGTGCTTAGTAAAATTGGCAATGGGCAGGGCACATTGCTCATAGAACATGACCAATGAGGTCAAAAGGTTTAAGAATGTCAGCCATAAACTAGGCATAGTGTCTATTGGCCGAAGATCTATTCTATATTGTTGAAGACAAGCCTCGTTAAGTGGTGAATGTAGTATTTTTGGTCGTTTAATATCTATACATATTGCGAATGCCTATGTTCTTTTCAAGTGACATCAGGTGGCTGGTTTATTTGCCACCTTCTGTTTATAAAATGTAATCCATTTAATAACGCATAATTTACATTTAAGAATAGCTACTGAGTAAAAGTATTTGGTTACAGGGTCGTGATGCCACGCCTTACCTGGAAAGGAATCGTGTTGGCCGCGACGCTATCGACTCGGCGGCAGCGCTCACAGACATGGGCAAATATCTCTTCAGAGAGCGGCGGCTGCCAGTCTACGATATCGCTGTTGCTATTACGAAGTAAGTTTTTTAAATCGTAGAGTAAGTAATGAAAACTTTCAATTCTTTTCAGCCAGTGTTTTAAATTTTTTTTCTGGACAGTGTTTGAGATGTTTGTTTACTTTGTCCAAATAACTATTATCAACCTTTTTATTTGTTTACTTCATTTATTGGGACAAATTAAACGAATGGAATACTGATCACTATCGTTTTTCTCTTTTAACTGCCGTTTGGTGATACTCTAGTTCAAAGCGTTTTAATTGTATTGTGACGAGAAATATGTCGCTTACTATTTTATCTTTGCTCCTCCGTTAAGCACTATGAAGCTATCGTTTATTACGATCGTATAATGAAGAATTTGGCATTAACCAATGATGGTATATTTATGAGAAAATCATCAAGTTTTAATTGTAAAACAAGATATGAAGATACTTTAATAACAAGGCAATAAACTGAAATGTTAATAGTCTATTTGCAACAGTAATTTATTTATGATTTTTGAATTTAGGTAGGTATCTATATTGTGGGAAACCGTCACTTAAATAAACGACTTTATGTAAATTTGTATAATTTACCTATGACTTGAGAATAAGGGCATATATGTGCAATATTGATTTTGTATTATATGGAAAAATAGTTAGGGATAATGTCATGACCAGATTGACCAAATAATATTTCCTATATCTTTTATATTGACGTAAGTATTGTTGTTTTTTATCTAATAGTCAAATAAATTGCCTGAAATATAATTTTCCATGTAATTGAAAACTTTCACCAAATCAATTTCAATTTGACCACAAATCATCACAATGATTACTTGTTTTTGTTTGGTTTTTTTTTATTTGATTCTATTAAAAAATAATGACTTTATTTATTCCGTGCAAAACCAAGATTGGAAAGAGGTAAGTATTTTCAATATTTATTAGAATACTTGTTGTGAAATTTGGCGCCATTATTACAACTACTGTTTGACAGTAATAGACAACAGTTTTTTTTTAATTTTTGGAGTTAATTAGGTTAAGGCAAAGATGAAGATGGTTAACCTAATTTCACATGCAGGTATGACATGTGCCGGCGACGGAAGGGTGGTCGCTGCACGAAAGGCACCGCTGGTAAATTGATTTCAAAAAGATGTTTATAGGTCTACTGGCTGGTAAAATAAAATCAGCATTAACAGAAGCTTAAAAGTGAAATAATCGGCTTGATAATTTTAATGTTAAAGGTAAAGGAATCGGTAATGGCGCTGAATGTACCATAGACAATATATTACTTTTTAATTTTAATCCAAAAGCAAAAAGTTTACATACTTTAAAATTTAATTGCAATTGCATAAAATATTAGAAAGTAAAATATTGGCGAACGTTTACGTAACGGCCGCTTACACAAACCAGACTGTTTGGACAGAGACTTTGTTTCGCATGAGGTACCTAATTGTGGGTATATTCATATAACAAAGCCGACATTACCCTACTCTTGATAGAGAAAGGGATTTTTAGCAACTTATTCAGTATATTTCGATCGCTTTCAGACTAGACATGTGCAGGAGACAATATGCAAACGATGCGTGCAATAGGGGGACAGCAGGTACGCGTGATTCGTACATTCATGGGCACGCCTTATTCAAACCCCACTCCTATTACACTTCACAACGGGATCATATCCCTTACCGCAATATCCACTACCTGGTTCCATGACTGCATCAGCACTTGTCAATAATCTATCTCTAGCAGTCTATTAGTTGATTTCCTATTTTTCATGTACATAGATATTCTGTCATGTAGTTTAGGTATCACTTTGTCTATGACCATTATATTTATTACTTTTTTTAGATATGACTTCATCGTTGTAAATGACTTGTACGTACAGTATTATAAAAAGCATGCTTTAGCTTATAGGAAATATTTTTAGTGACTATAGTTTGCATGTTAAGTAATACTTACCCACCTATTTATTACAAAACATTGATTGGTTTACGAAGACCGTTTCAAAAGATCAGTAGAACATCGTATAGTAATAAGAAAGTTGCGTAAACGCACAGACCAGTCGGCCCTACCTTACTTAAATGACACGAGGACACAGTCAACTACAGACCTAACCATCTCCAGGACATCCAATTAAAATTATAATGATTATCTGTGCAACAAAATAAAAGATCAATTTAACAACACGACCAAAAAGTATCCAAAGACAATGTAAAATGTCTTTCAAATCAAAATCTTTCTAGTTATCACAAAACTATAAATTAACGACTTACAGATAAAATAAATGAACTCATTTGAAATAAGTACTGGCCGCTATAGACTTATACTTTTTTTTTTTCAAATAGAAACTGCTTGCTATTATGTAGATAATAAAGAGTAGTTAATCATTTAAAAAAATTGCATGCTTTTATTGAAGTATATATTCAAATTATGTAAATATTGCTTTATAAATATACGGTAAAGGATCTACGTAGTTTATAAGACGAACAGTAGTATAGGCTATTGGTTCCCGAAATTAATAAAAAATATTATAGCTTTGCATGACTAACATAGATATTACAATATTTTATATACTTATTTAGTTCTTGATATTTATTATTTACTATATCTACATATTCAAACATGTCATGTAAGTACCTACATTTCCACTTTAAAAATTACATTAATTTTCAACTACCCTACATTGTCATTGATTCCTTATTTCCTTTTGTTCGATACATTTCCTTGTAGATTATTGCTTTTTCACACATTTCTTTGAAACATACATAAGTCTAAACCATGTTGTAGTCTTTGAAATTGTTATTTTTTTGTTAATTATGAAATTTAAAGTATTGCCAGTAGTTAAATTTACACAATTTTTATTTTTAGTCATTTATTTCTAGACTGGTTTTAATATTGTTTCACATACAGGGTTTGCATACGTGGGTGGAGCGTGTGTTGTCAACAAAAGATTAGAAAAAGTGAATTCAGTTGCTATTATTGAGGACACCGGCGGTTTCTCTGGGATTATTGTCGCTGCGCACGAAGTCGGCCATTTGTAAGTAATTTTTTGATATCACTAAAATAAGTCAAGAATACTGTTAGTTTATATTTAAAAAGATTAGATGTGAAGCCAAGTCAACGGAATTTGATTTCTGATCTGTGCGTATTATAACCTAAATGACCTTGACGTAAAACTGAGTACGAAGCCTGCATTGGTTAAAACTTAAGAGTTTGTTTTGGTTAGGAAATTATAACGTGAAATAATATTTAAGTCTATCACTTCACTTAGAATCCTCTACTGGCTACTAAGAGACTCCCTTAAAAACAAGTTATCAAGATTCATGCAATATACTAATTGATTTTCTTAATAATCTTCCAGGTTGGGAGCAGTTCACGATGGTAGCCCGCCTCCATCGTACCTCGGCGGTCCGGGCGCGGAGAAATGCAGATGGGAGGACGGTTTCATCATGTCGGATCTCAGACATACAGAGAAAGGATTCAGGTGGTCGCCGTGCAGTGTACAGAGTTTCCATCACTTTTTAAAGTGAGTATAACTCTTCAGACTTCATCATCATCATTACCAGCTCACTATACATCCCTACTGAGGGGCTCTATCTTAAGTCATAGTGACTAGGCCATAGTCAAACTTCTCCTCTTCAGATTTATTTGGTTAAAAATATTAACAATTACTAACGTGCTACTTTCCAGTTTGTTTTGAAATCGCTTCAATATCATCTGCGCGTATTTTATACTAAGCTTCATTTGAACATGTTCTTCTGACTTACACTTATCTGATTTACTACTGCATACATTGGTTTAGTAGTTTATACAATCTTACACAGCTTTGGTACAATCTACACTAAGTATCTCCCTTAAATATTGTGAGTGACATTGCAGCGGCGACACGGCGACGTGCCTGTACAACTCGCCGCACGAGGACGACTCGCTGCCGCGCGTGCTGCCGGGCCGCCTGCTCACGCTGGACGCGCAGTGCCGCAAGGATAGGGGCACCAGGTTTGTGTCATACACATACAATATCACACATTCATACATACATTCATAGCTCATTAAGGGCACTAGAAAACTCTCTTCGCATTAATCTCACTTCCAATTTTTTACACTTTTAATTAAAACCTTTTGTCCGCAAATCTGTTCGTGCAGCATTAAAAAAAACATAGTCAGTAGTCTATGTGTTCTTTAAGACTAAATTTTATATCTGTGTCAAAGTTCTTTGCTATCTGTCAGCTGTTTTGGAGATAGGTAGTAACAAATAACATATTTTCGATAGTTACATCATGTACTGATCGTACTTTTTTGTATTCTCTGTCCTTTGGATATTGAAACATAGGTAATTCCCTATATTTACAATTCCAGCGCGTGCTTCAAGGACGAGCGTGTGTGCGCGCAGCTGTTCTGTTTCGACGCAGCGAGCGGCTACTGCGTGGCTTACAGGCCTGCCGCAGAGGGCTCGCCCTGCGGGGACGGACAGGTATAATCATATTAAACCGCTTTATGCAAGCTGCCGCCTGCAAATATCGTTAGCAGGGAATCAAAAAAGTAGCCTATAATATACCCGTCCATGACAGCTACTCTCCAGTGAAAGTTCCGTCGAAATCCCGTTTTTGGAAATTACTCGGAACAAACGCGACTTGCGGACAGACAGAACAAAAGTTGTTAAATGTGTTTCCGTTATTAGCAACGTAAATACGTCATCTTCGCGATTTTTTCTTTCGATTCCTATATAGACATGATGCTACCTTATTTAAAGAAATATTTTATGTACTTAAACAGAAGACGCCTGTGGAAAAAAATAGCAAATTTTTCAGTATCTTATTTCTTCGTTATTTTATTTCTTCTTCTTTCTGGCTTTAACTGTTCTGATCTAACACTGGTTTGTTCCAGTACTGTATAAACGGGCGCTGTATAACGGAGCACGAGAACATAATCCCCGACTACTCGCAGCACACGCCGAGCTACGTGCGCCCAGAAACTAGCCCCTTCTTCGGAAATGTCACGAGGTCTGTGTCATTTGGTACATAGAATATTAATTTTATACAATTTAAGAAAAGGAAAGCTTCAATTAAAGAGGCTCTTAAGTAACTAATACATAATTTTAAATTTTAGAAATTTACTTCTTTAACCGAATAAGACGTATATTGTGTCTTAAGTTAAAAATAAGAGATTTCGTGCATGAAGTCTCTATTAAATATATGCCTGGTCTATTTTTAGGACATATCCTAAAAATGTCTTAAATCATAATTTAAGACATACGTTTAGGCAGTTTATTTTAAAATCACAATGCTGGCGAACGAATGAGATCACCCTTGTCTCATTTCCCAGTCAGTTGGTGTAGAATTCAATACATTGCAATACAATTACTAATATAAATTATTTTTTGCAAACACATGCACAGTACCGGAGACACGACAAAACCATACGTAGCTAGCACACGAGCGCCATCTGTAACATACCGACAAAACTACTATTCAAGTTACAAAATGAATACAAACCCAGAAAATGCAACAACAACAACAACTACAACAACAACAACCACCACCACCACCACCACAACAACAACAACAGAGAGGCCTTACAAATACAATTATTATAACCCATGGAAGACCACAGAGTATAAAACGGAAAAACCGACAACTGTCAATGTCAAAATAATCGACACAAAGAGTACTCTACCCAGAATATCTACCACAAGAAGCCCATACGACTTTAAAGATTTCACAACATTAAGACCGATTGAAAAAACTGAATCAACCAAACGTGGTTTCTTTAACAAGGACGAATTGGACAGTTACTTTAAACCGACAACTAAGAATCCATTCCCAGATAAAGGAATCAAATCCCTCTTCAAAATAGGAACTTATTATTCCCAAGCGAAAGCAAACGACAACTCGATTAGACCGGACGCGAATTCCCAACAAGTTCAAATAGAGCCAGCGAGACTGGTCTTCTCTTACCAAAGGAATCTTACCTCCGGGGAGTTGATACAGACATAGGATAGATGTGCCAAATTAACACTTATTGGTAAGGTATTAAGAATGAGTTTGGCCCGCATGGATCATCTTCCAGTCGCCTCATTGGATTTCATGCCTTCCACATCTATGGATTCTCGCACTTTTCACTCTTACATTACCTTCGTATTACACAGGTTGCAATCTGTTCTATTCTCTTGTACAATTTATTATAAAGTATACATTTAACGGATAATATATGAATGTAGATTGATAAAATTAAGACGAATTGATTAAATTCACAAATAAAATATAACTCGTTTCATATCGAATACGTATAACATTTTAATAATTTCAAATGTAGTTAATGCCTAAAAACTGCCGAGTAATAACAATTTAGATACTCTGTTTTTTAATCTATGATCATTTTAATGTCACCAAACATATTGCAACCAAATCGTCCACAAACCCCATGTGTACATAAAAATAAAATCATAAATACTTCCAAATACTTACCAAAACATTTCGATACATGTCCAAAGTCACCATATATTACAACTTGTATTAAAAATTGTTACCTTGCAATTTCACTGTGTTATACTTGTATTGTCTGTTTCTTCTTTGGAAGGGAATGAAAGAGACAATATTTCATACAATTTTTTCTATAGTGGAAAACTCAACAGAATACATTTCTCAACTCTTGAGCATGAACTTAGAAGTTCCTTCAGTTTTTTCTTTTGTTTTGATATCTATTAGTTTAGTTGTTCAAGTAGCGTTTTACTTCATTCTCTCATTTACAAACATATTTTAGTATTTTCCAAATATCTTTGACTCGGCTCAAGGTCATCTGCGAGTGTACGAATCATCGTACGATGTTTGACAAGATGTTTGAAAAACAGTAAACAATATGAATTCGAAATTTAGAAAACTTATAATTTAAAAAAATGATTGAATCCACTTAATTTAAAGACGGATTACAAGTTAAATGTTTTTAAATTTTACCAAGTTTCTGTTAATAAATAAACGTAGCCAGTAGCTAATATCCTTGATTATTTGAATTTTTGCAAAACAGCTGATTTACCACAGATAAAATACAGATGTAAAAAATATATAACCTAACTTTTATAATCTGTCACTATAATGTTATTCAAATTATGAGTCCATTTTAATCTCATTTTTAGTTGATAATATGATATGATGTTCCCAGCAGCCGCCATTAACGAAACGAGCGGACAAAACCCTGAAGACTGCCGCGCTGGAATATGAGACTACTGGTGCTCACACCGTCTGCCTGAGCCATGGTGTCTTCACTACGCCAGTCCTCACTTCCAGCCTCTACTTAATACAGATTGTGTTTCGTGCGCACAATCCCGTACACAAGAATTTTGTCATAAAATAATACGATTCGTAATTCATGTTACAGTGAATCTCAATTTTCGTAACAATAAGACATTAAGCCATCCCACTCATTCTCTTTGAATAAAACAGAGATAGCAAGTGTTTGTATACTCGTCACGCCATTGAATCACGGTGACAGATGTAGTACTTTTTAAATCTCTGCCGTTGATACTGGCAGCTTTTGTTTTTAAAAAGTATATCAATATTCAGCGGGTAATTGCGGGATTGTGTCGCACTTGTACGTGTGTAAAATGTGTCTGAAGACGTGACTATGAAAGTGTCAGACACAGTTCTGTGAGTGATATAACAATGTGATTGTGTAACTATTAATGAACTATAAGTACATTAGGATATTTTTTTCTTCGTTTAAATACGTTCGGAGTATCCAATATGGAGCCGTGGTGTTTGCGATTTGGTTTTGGAATCATAGAGCAATACTCTCTTTTTAGTCTATGGACGTACCTTTAGAAACGGTTGTAAAATATTTAGTTTAAAAAATGAAACTGCCAAGTAGTGCCTTTTATGAAGTTAATATAAGAGAGTTATTAGAACTATCTTTTCTAATAAAACTGAGGTTACGGCGACTGGTTCGCATTTTCTGAACAATTAGTACTTCGACTTAGCTATTTTTTTTATATTTTTGGTTTTAAATTCATTCTAAATATAAATATTGATGTTTTTACTTTAATTTAAGCTTGTTTTTAATAACTAAAAAATTATTTATGTGACATATGTTTTAAAATAAAGTTACCAGTAGTATAAATTCTTGATTTATGCTTTGGCAGTATCTGAATGTCTGTAGTGAGCTCAAATACATCACTTGCCGTTGATTGCTAACTATTTATTATAAATACAAACTATTTATATATGAGAAACTTATTATCCGTCCAAATTGTGTAAATTTTAAGAATGAAGATTATAAGAAAATAACAAAACTGTATATTTGTTTTATTTATTTATTTGTACCCAACACAAATTTCATTTAACAATTCCAACACCAATGACTATTTTATACATATTTTTTAACAAATAAATTAATAACAATCCACAGATATATCGAAACCATTACAGATAAGAAATAAACTTAAATCCACAGATAATAAAATTGTTCACAGAGTATAAAATTGACAAATTCCTTTTCCAAGGAATTGAGTTTTCTTAAACATAAACATTCTTAAAACTAAATTAGAACTTGTAAAATGTCATTTTTCAACCTGTCTTAACGGGAAATGCTGATTTTGTTCCAACATTTTTGACCATCAATTTTGCAAGCATTCCCACAGACAAGACAAATACTAGACCCGCTGGCATGAACTTTCTACTGTTGTAAAATCTGCAAGAAAATTTGTAAGCTATAGATCCACTAGCTGTCATCTACACTATTATAATAAAGTGTAAATACACACTTCTTTGTTGCCTAAGATGTCAGCAATTACAGCTTATTTTTTGAATGGTTTTTTTTTATAAAAAGCCCTACACTTACTTCACGCTTTAGGCTATATATTTTCATATTAAAATTAGGGAATAAATATTTTGGATAAAAACCTTAATGTGGGAGAGAGATCATATGTTGCTGCCAACATCAAGAAATCAAGATTGCTAAGGTTTGTCATGTTATGTCACTTTGACATTTACTATTGATAATCTGACATATACAAACAATAAAGTAAAATTTTCACAATTTCATGTCGGTGAAGCCACATGGGAACAGCTAGTAATAAATAAAAAAGTCAATTAGTAAACTATGTTTACTTCAAGACATCTATGCCAAATTTCAGGAAGATTAAATTAGTTGTTCTAGAGATATACAGGACTATTTTTAATGGTCAATCACAAGCTTTCTGTATAGTAAAAAACATCCAGCCATTTAAGCTTTCGCATTGCTGTATATGAAATAAGATTCATTACTTAAGCCCTACATAAGATTCCTTTAAATTCTTACCTGTATCCCATAAGACCTCCAAGAGTTGTTGTGGTGCCTAACATGAGAGTGTAGTTTGAGGGATCTTGACTCAGCTGGTATGCACCTACACCTGAAATTGAAAGTCTACAATAAGAGCAAGCGCACAGCTAAAGGGAATAAAAAGCTAAGTAGCATGTACACCTTTATGTAAGCTCATAAGAATTAAATTAAGACTATATAGTTGTGCGATAGTTTAGTTTCAGGTGTGTGAACACTTTAAGAAGACAATTTTTTATAAAACATGTAAGTATCAGAAATAAAACTAATACATTTGTTAATAAAAAAACAAATGACATCAATTGTCAAAACCAATTCACCTGTTTAGGCTATGACACTGATCTCTATAAATAGATAGGCTAAGAAGTTGTATTTTGAGCCTATTTGATTTTTGCCTCAGTACTATGGTTGATCACAGTAGCATTGTCAACAACTGGCACTATTAAGTTTAACAGCAATGCCTGTCATTTCCAAGCAATGACATCCATTTACACTTTCCAGATCACAGTGACACTGGATTAAACCAACATAATATACCTGGCAAGTCAGTTTAGTA
>DVQH01001188.1:0-14139 GCA_018231625.1 Papilio phestus | reverse complement strand
TCTAAACTATCACATTTATAATATTAGTAAGAAGTAAGATTTGATAGTCGTTCTTAGTTATACAAAAACTAAAGCAAACGAACATTTTGATTTATTATTAGGAAGTTTGGTTTACTAAATCCATAAGCATGATGTATTTTATTGCATGTTTTATTAGCAATTTGCAAACGATCCGAAGCCCAATTATTTAATAAAAAAAAAAAACGATAAAACCGGTTGTAAACGTCAAGAATTCTACATGTTTTGAAGAACTTGTACAGGATATTTTTAATATTGAATTTATTAAAATAATCAACAAGTGCTTAATATATCCTTGAGCTAGGCCAAATTATAGTTTTTCGAATGAAATTTTCGATATTTTGAAATTAACACTAATACAAAGGCATCTATACTAATATTACCAAAGAGGAAAGATTTGTGTTTTTGTATATATTGAAATAACTCAAAACTACAAGGCCGATTTTAAAAATTCTTTCATCGTTAGAAAGGTAATTTATTTGTGAATAATGTAGACATTTTTTAATTTCACCAGAGTGAAGTCGGGAGCAACAGCTAGTATATGGAAAACAAAGAACATGGCATTGTGTAAAAAAGTCACATTCAAAACCAAGTCGTCATTAGAGATTAGTAAAATTAAAAAAGAGCCATTCAGTCGTAATAAACTTTTACATACATCTCAATGTCACAACCAGTTCGTTATTGATTCGTCGCCGGCCAAAACATGACTCATAACCAATAAGCCCCTTTAACGCCTTAATAAAAAGCTAACCAAATTAACTTATAAAGAAATTTAAACTCTAATATACCAAATAAACAACTAATAAACACTTTCTTAAAATCAACAATTATATTAACAATTACATAATTAAAAACCACGTTTACAAATCAATAGATTAAAGAAATTTTAAATAAAACCTCTTTAGAATAAAAAAACACTGTCAACTTATAAACACGGATTTGAAAAAAGAACAGTTGTACGGAACACGAAAAGTTTTTTGGAATATAAAAACGAGAGGCGACCGCGTCGCGCGCTCGAAGATGCCGACTGAGTCATCCCATCTGAACGCAGAATCAAACGATCACTGGTATTATTTAATAATAGTAATTCCATTAAATATTAACGGCAGTTAAGTGGTCCTTAGTGTAGTTACATTGAAGATTTTATTAAGCAATTAACTGCAGTATATAACAATTTCCCTTTAGATTAAAACCATAAATAAAATTAACGAAAATTGTAACCAAACATTTCAACTATAAGGCATATTTAAAACAAAAAACTTGTCAACATTAATTTATTAGTATAGGTTTTTATTGCACACACATATAACATATTAGTTTTCTATCAATGATTTTTGTTACGAATCATCAGTGTAAGTCCACGGTTATATAAGAGTGCATCTTACGCAAGCTTCACATACGAGTAAGCACAAAGCGCAGTGTTAGAGCTTCGATGACGTCATCGCAGACAATCTCGCATTGTGTACATATTTATAACTTTAAAGGAAAACATACGTACTTAGTAATACTGCTAGAAGTAAATAAATTATGTTTACTTAGTACTAATAAATTACTGTAAGCTGATTTAATTCTTAATAAATTTATGTTACCGGTAAATTTTTAATTCTGTCATTTTATAATCTGACTATAATAACATTGTACATTTTGAGAATACTCGATTTATCTTACAGTTAAAAAAATAGAATGATAATAAATCCATTCATACATCTTAACTTTTGCATTTGCAGTAAAGTAGTATTTTCCTATAGAAAATTGTCTTCAACCTTTTATATCACGATTATTGAATAACTAGCTTAAGCCCGCGATTCCGTTCGCGTGGAATTAAAAAAAAATAAGTAGCCTACGTGTTCTTCCAGACAATGCTCTACATCTGTACCAAATTTCATCGAGATCCGTTCAGTCGTTTATGCTACAAAAATCCATCCATCCATCCATTTTAACTTTCGCGTTTATAATATTAGTATTAATAACGTAAAACGAAATAAAACAAAACTGGAAAGATATCTGGTAATAAGGGAAATGACTCAACATCGCCAGACAGGAAAAGAGCCCGCCTGTGCGGTTTGTGCGTGTGTGCACAACACAAGTGTGCATAAATGTAGGTACAATCGGGAAAGCTAGTGGTGTTCCACCTGAAAAGCTACGTTTTTTTTTAAACACTTTAAAACGAGACGCAGAACAAAAATACGCTTATAAATATATCTGTACGAAAAGTAATGCAAGGCTAGTTTGTTTTTAATATACCTTCGTTTCCACTCACTGCTATACAAATAGTTATTTGTAGGTTTATCTAGAGTTTATCTCGTTGCAATGAATGTACAATTTTTCTTAAAGTGGAACACCGCGTAATTCCCCGACTGTACGCTTAGTATTGCATTAAAAAAACACTTAGCTTTAGTTATAAATAAAGGTTCAATAACCTCAAATATATTTCTACATTAAGTTATTGTCAATTAATGATACCTCATTAGTAAAAAATCGGTTTATTATATCTATAGGGTACTAGCAAGGTTTAATCGGTACGGCTACACTTATGAAGGTAAACATGTTGGAATTGTTTTTTTTACAATTTATCTTTTCTATTGATTTCAATCGATATCTATACTAATATAATAAAGCGTAAACACACACTGCTTTGTGACGTGGGATGTCAGCAATAACAGCTCGAATAATTCTTTCTTTAATATTAATCCTTACACTTACGTCATGCTTTAGGCTATATATTCAAGTTATTATACTTGGGCAAATTAATTGAAAAAACTTTACGTGAAAAACATTAAGAAAGCAAGATTATTATGGTAACGGTAATTCACATTTGCAATTGAAAATTTGACAAATGTAAATAAAAAAATAAAGTTTTTATAATTACATGCGGATGTCGCACGGGAACAGCATACATAAGAGTAGAAGTAAGAGGTTATCCAGAACATGTCTTTCTGTATTTTCTTCTGGATTATATTGAAATGAAATGAAATGAAATGAAAATGTATTTACTGCCACAAAATAGGAATTACATAAAAAGACTTATTCTAAAGGAAACACAATCGTGGCAAAAGGTAGCCAGCTCAGCGTATGCAGGACGGACTAAGCCGTGCCTGCGCTGATTTTCAGCTGGCTCCTTCGCACTCAAGTATCATATATCTTAATCATTAGGGTAACCGGCCGTACTAATTACATATCTATACATAAATAAAAAATAAAAAGTACACTTTTAAAAATAAAAAAAAAAGTAAAAAAATAAAAAATCACATCAAATAAAAATGGGACATCATAAAGAAAAAAATATATATTAATTAATAGAAACAAACAAAAACAATCATACTGAATTAAAAGGCGGATGAACATACTGCATTTATAAATATCTTTACAAATTTTTAACAAAAAAAAAAAAAAGCAATGTATTATGGGTTAATTTGGGACTCTAATAGTATTTTTTTACATTTTTTAGCAAACACTGGATGTGACGAAATTTGATTTATAGGTGGTGGGAGATCGTTCCAGACTTTAGAAGCCGCGTACTTAAATCCACCTCTAAAGCCGACTGTACTATGTTTTGGAATGCTCAACTTATTTTGCATAGTAGTTCTTGTTAGATGAGTCACAGTGTCTTTCTTCCACCTTAATTTGTCAAAAAGATATCTCGGGCGATGAGACTTAATAATCTTATGTACCATATTAGCAAAGTGCAGTTCACGACGACCGGACATTTTTAATATGCAGTGTTTATTATAATACGGAGTGACATGTTCCCGACGTGGTACATCAAAACAAAATCGTAAGCATGCGTTCTGCACACGTTGTATGGCCCGCTGCGTCTTTAAAAATAAGCGGGGACCGTACACAACGTAATTAAAGCGCGACAGTATAAGAGATTCAACAAGTCTTAATCTGACATTTTCGCTTATATAACTTCTTACGCCGTATAAAACTTTTAGTCGATAGAAAGCGTTTCTTACAGCAATATTGATATGTTCAACAAAGCGCAGTTGGCTGTCCATATGTAGACCTAGATTTTTAGCTATGCAGACTCGTTCCAAACAGTAGTTATTCAATTTCAACTGCGGCCGATGACGTTCAATTCCCCGAATTTGTTTGTTAGTGCCTATTATCATGTATTTGCATTTCGATGGATTTAAAGCTAGTGTATTATTTTTTGCCCATTCTTCTATATTTTTCAGATCGGCTTTTATTTTTTTTATTGCTGTGTTAGTTTCTTTAGGATTAATCGAGTAGTAAAGTTGTGTGTCATCCGCGTACAAGTGGACATTACAATGTTGAATTTGATTTTTTAGGTCTGCTTATTATTATTATTACTGATTATTATTGCTTTATAGTTATATGAACCAAACAGATTAAATGTTCGTAATGTGTGGATAGTGTATGCATAGGCGTGTACACCACTGTACTGCGGCCATACGAGATTCCGTCAGTTAGGCGAGGTCATGACCGCGCCCGTATGCTCTAATCAGATTAACTGAGCAGGCGCTTCCCTCCGCCCAGCGGTGGACAAACTGCTTGATTGCAGCCAGCGTCTATCGGGACATAAGCCAACTGGGCTTAATTGTTAGAACCACTGTTCTGTTCACTAGAGCTAAAGATGCAAACCAATATGGTTTGTGTTGTGGCAATCTGTCATAAATATTATGTTCTTTTATTTCTATGATTTCTAGTAGAATAGCATGTAGTGATGGCATTTTATATGTCTTTACATTATTAAAGATGTAAAGCATTTTTGTTACAGTTTCTAAATCTGACAATTCAAGTTTCTTTAGCTAGATTTGGTTCTGATAAACACCTACTGTCAGTGCTATATATTAAATGGGCCATTGTCCCAGCGTAAGGTTCAAACACAATTAAGCAATTGGCGTAAACAGGATACGTTCGTTTGGTCCTCCGGCTGCGCGACCACCCACACCCTGTTAAATAGGTGCGTGGGAAAAAGTCCTCAGAGATCACAATCAAAAGAAAATTGCCTGTGTAATACTTTGATTTGAACGCGATCTTAATTCTATGTGCTTCTAGAAGCTAACGAGTCTGTTATTAATTATTTGAAGCACGTAGCATGTGGCGAGTGACTTTTGTTTGTAAATATTTTGGTTTCTACAATTTGATATATGGTGATATGTTATTTCTTTTCGATGAATTTTAATTCGTGTCTCTATCATCACTTCTTTAATCGTTCTTTTTCTTTCTTTGTACCAACTGATTTTACCAAGAAATATTTTTAATTTTCGAACTGAATTGGTCTCACGTACATTCAAATGAATAACCTGACCTCGAGTTATTGGAGTTCTTAACCGGGAAACTGATTTAGTAGCTCCCGAAGAGTTTTTTATGCGGTGCTCTTCATGAATACAAAAGGGCAGGGAAGGCAAACAGTCGTCTGCTCTGTCCACAGAAATATATTGGCAAGCGCGGGGTGCGGGTGGCGGGGACATTTGGTTTGGTTAGGTCACCACGATCGATCTCACTTCGTTGGGTAAATTGGAGATCGATACCTAGAAGTACTATGGAATCAGAAGGAATTTAGTAAAATGAAGGTAGCTGTTGCGTATCTATCTGGATCTTTGGACTAAGTCAAAATGAATTTATGTAGTGGGATTTTATTGCTAATTGTTATTATTATCCTTCTCATTCGCCTACAAAAAAACAGAGACAATAATAACTGATGGGAAGAGTACCGACACTAGATTACACCAATGTACTTACAAGTGTGAAGAATGGATAGTATCATTTATTAGTATAGTTAAGTTAAGTTAAATCGTTCAAAGATACTGATAACTTAGATTGAAAGCATGTAATAAGTTTTGAACACTTAATAACGCCTATTGAATAATAATAGTGTCGTAACAATTTAACAATAACCAATAAACATACCTGCATTTTGAACAGGTCCGATCATAGTTCGCTTTTAAAGATGGCGCCGACCACGTTCACCGTATATGGAGTTGATTTAATTGGGTTGAGCGTTCCTGACTTTGCTATTAATGTAATATGAACTCTAAGTTAAAAGGATTAAAGATTATATTGCACCGTGTTGACAGTTGAGGTTTGGAAACTTAGAGGCCTACAATTTTAGTGATTTGTACTGAATTATTTATAACCACAGTAATGTGTCACACACACACGCAATGTACACATACAAGTTGTGTGAGTTGGGGGTGAATCCTGGAGTGCTGTAATACTCTTAAAGTGTTGAAGTGTTTGAATTTAGTGGATTGTTTGGATGGGAGCGAATGCTTAGAGAGGTTTTAGCACTTTAGATAGGGTTTTAACGAGGTGCTCGAGGTATAATAGCGTTTGCCGATTGAATTGAACGTTGTACTACATTGTCTGTCCTGTCTTTAATTTCAATTTAATGTTGTTTTTGTAATTCAATTATTTTTCTACAAAGCCAGTCATAGAAAATCTTACTAACGCATTTAGAGAACTTCAGTCTTTATTTAAATAGTTCCTTAGTGTAATTGTAATAGTGAAAAATGCATCATTTTAATAAAATCTACAAACAATTACGGATAATTAGTTTTTCTATCACGCCTGTTAATGTAATAGATCAATACAAACACGCGGGCGCACACTAGTCCACCGACAAAGCATTTGGTACCCGTTATTTGGACTACATTCGGAGTTGATTGGAGGGTAGATCAATATTTAAACTGGGAGCATCCCGGGGAAAGCTCTCAGCTGATTTTTGGCAATCACCGTCGAATGTTTGCTTATGATTTGAATAAATATATTTGAACTATATAATGAGCCGCTTTGAATAGCCAATTGCGACTGAAATTACAGACTGACTGTAAACGCTCTCTAGTGTACAAGCATATCTCCCAAAAGTTACCGCTTGAAAATTAACTAGTTTTATGCGAATGTTTCCTAATTTATCCACCTTTATGTAGTATTTAATTATCGATTTATCTTATATACATTTTTTTATATTTAATGTTATTACATTACTTTTTTAAAGTACCTTTAGCAAATGGTTAAGTGTACAAGTTTCTGATGTCCATATCCTAGCACAAATCACCACAGTACACACAAATCTAGAAATTTCAGAATAGTAATGTGAATAGAAAAAAAAAGAAGATGCAACAAAATGTAACTGTCATGGGAAATTACATAAATGAGATAACATTTGTATTTCGTTTCTTATTGGGATTCAATAGCTATCAGGTTCAGGTACAACAAAGGCCGTCAAAGCTGTCGTCGGTACTTCCGTAACGTTCTTAAGCCACGGAAAAAGTCTTGAGAGCATTTCTTATAATTAAATTCTCCTTGTACATTGCGCATTCAAAGGGAGTCTTATTTCTGATATACAAAGAGGTTGCGCCCGAGATATTTTCTTTTGAGCTGAACTTCTTAGTGGAAACGTATTTTTTTTTCATTTCACCCCCTCTTTAACTAGCTGTTCTAAAAGTCTTGCCAGAGATGAAGCGTATTTTTTGAGGTAAATGAGGTGGCGATAATTGTGCTTAAAGAATTAATGTTTGTGTCGGATGGAAAATATTTCTGCTAAGAATTATGCTCGAAGGAAAAACTCCGTTTTTTATTATAACATGGAGCAAGATGCTCTATGTATGCTGCATATAGAAAAAAATTACATCACGCTTTATAGAAGTTGTGGATAAATTGGAAAAAAATCACACGATGAAGGGACAGCAGTGAATAAATAAAGAGGCAAGATTGGCTGGTAACGGTAATTGTTAGCCAATAGCGAAGGCCTTTGTTGTCGTTTCAGACTTTAGATTTTGATATTTTCAATTGAAAGTATAATAAAATTAAGTTTTTATAATGTGCTGCGGACGGAAATACCTAGTTAACTAATGTAACATACCAACATTAAAATCTACGTTAATATCCAGTATTGCAATAGCACCTGATTCACTCTCACTAATAGTTCAGGCATTAATTCAGTGTCGACGTGCGATGTGCGCGCCCTCTGGTGCGATTTGCATGCAATTTGCCCGCGCCTCGGATGCAAGACGCATCTCATTAGCATCGCCTAGCGACTGACGTTATCGCAATCTCAATGATATTACCATCTTGAGGAATTAGCCTTACGTGGATTGAAATATAACATTTTTGCCTCTATCTGTCTGTTGCTTAGTGTAGAGCATATCTATACTAATCTATATTAATATTATAAAGAGGAAAGATTTATGGTTTTGGATTTTGTATGTATTGAAATAATTCAAAAACTACTAAGCCGATTTCAATTCTTTCACCATTAATAAGCTACGCTATCAGTGAGTAACATAGGCTGTTTTTTTTGTTATTTTTAAATTCCACGCGGGCGAAGTCGCGAGCAATAACTAGTGAGAAATAAAGTATAATAGTTTGTAGCAGATGTCTTTAGATAGCGGTCTCGGGATCGGGTGCTTATTTTGTCTTATTACACTACACTGTCTGTTTTGAAACCAATATATTTGTAGTTTCCTTAATAAAATCATCGTAAAAGGTATGTTTGTCAACAAGCCCTGTGAAGTCCATTCCGATGCGGTCAGGTGTCTCGGCATTCGCAGACGTGACTTAATACGTGGGAATCGGGTCGTGTTATTAAATTTTAGCACCATATTAATTGAAGAAATAAATATGGTATGGTCCTCATATAAGTACCTTTTTAAATAAACGTCAGCGGTTAAGTTGAGCACTTGACTTGTAATCTAAAGGTCCTGAGTTCGAAACCCGCCATGTACAAATGTGTGAAATTGACCAATTCACGGTGGTGGACTATAACCTATTCCCCCTTAACTTGATGCCGAAATCAGAGTCGTATAGTAACAGTTACTTAAATATGCTTCTAGTGAACAATTAACGACTTATTTGGACAGAGTTATTTTTTCTTTGTATTTACATGTTTTAGACTGTTAAACGAAGTCATTTAGTATAGTAGTTCTTTGTAGTCGATGTATGTAGGTGAGCACGTAAACATTGCAGATGTTAGCCGCTAGATGTCAGTACTGTACAGTGTACATTATTGCAACCTAGGACGTGACGCGAATCGCTACGGATAACATGCTTCATAATTCCTTAGGACTGACCTGATATTGACTAGTTGCTGAAAATGTAGGCAATTGATGTGTCTAATTTATTAAATCTTTTAAGCTAAGTAACTATAATAAATACTCCATTATGACATTAATAATAAAATAACGATGTTAAACATTGAAAAATTCACTTTCTTTTCTATCAACAAATGTGAAATCAGTTTACATTATGTAAGCTATAGCCCGCGTGGAATTAAAAAAAATCACAAAACGTATCTTATTTATACTTTCAGAATATTCTCTACCTCTATGCCAAATTTCATCGAGATCTGTTCTTCCGTTTAGGCTGCAAACTCTAACAAATATCTACCCGTGTCAACTTTCGCATTTATAACATTAGTAAGATTATCCCGTTCTAAAGTACATCATGGTTACTATACTAAGTAACGCTAGTAGAACGACCTTCAGCTGTTTCGTAGCGTGCATTACGACGCGAGTGCTTGCAAATAAATTAAACGGTTTTAGTTTCATTTGCGAACTTTGTGCAACCGCACTGAATAAATAAACATGTATTGCATTATACCATCCATGTTTTTATTACTCGAAATAGTTGCACGTTAAAGAATATGGCAGGTTACTAAATGTTTAAGTGTGCTTTAATAAATTATTAAAGTTTTCGTCATATTACCGTGTTTTAATTTATATGGAATTTTGGTACTGTGTTTGTCGATCGAAATTAA
Source organism: Papilio phestus (assembly GCA_018231625.1). Lineage (NCBI taxonomy): Eukaryota > Metazoa > Arthropoda > Insecta > Lepidoptera > Papilionidae > Papilio > Papilio phestus. Next base: position 4,397 of record DVQH01001188.1, on the reverse strand, counting down.
AATGTATTGATAAAAAAAATTACTTCAGTTAGGTACTAGATTACATATTTGTGTTTACAATAACATAATTCTTAAGCTTCATGTACAAATACGATCAAAATTTTAGCATAAAAATGTCTATAAATTTTTACGATTATTATTTAACCCAATGTATCTATAGCTACAAAAGTGTTTCTTTTATGTGATTACATCAAAGTAATAAGTGTGAATGAAGAAAATCTTTCCAATCTGACGCGTTTGTGTAGAGAGCGCCCCCTGCTGAGTACCCCGGGCGACACAGCGTGGCTCCTGCCTTGACCTGTTGTCATTGCTACACTGCAGTAATCGGATATCTCTGATTATATTAAAAGGGTGGACAGGATTGTCTGTGATATATGTATGCTTTAGTTTTATAATTTGGAGATCGTTGACTGGAAGACCTCGACAGAGATCCTAAAAAGTTGATCTACGCACTCTTTTTATCGTTACTAGCTGTTGCTCGCTGTAATAAAACATAGCCTACGTGACGCACTGATAACGTAGCTTTTTAATGGTGCAAGAATTTTAAATCCGTCCAGTAGTTTTTGAGTTATTTAAGTTTAAGTTTTAGTAAGCTGTATATTTAGAGTTAAACTGCTAGTTAAATCAAATTATCCTTTTAACTTTTCATATAACAATTTCTTGTACGAATCAACTCAGTACCTGTACAGATGTAAATAGATACAAGGTAGCAGATACTTTAGGGAGATCGAATTCTGTTCGCCCCAAGCACTTAAATCCGAACGAGACATGATACTCGTAATTAAGACTCTGATAGCGTTGTCTTAAATAAATTGTGGGTTGCATTTTGTTGACGGAAAAGAGAAACGAAACCGACATTTATGTACTTTGGAATATGATGTTTTCTGCTTCATAGTAGTAAAAATCATCTCCCCTGCCTTACCACGCTGACCTTTTACTCCTTATTTTCTCAACTACTGGGGCTACTCTCAAACTTCATCTTCTTGTTGATTTGGCTATTAAAAATAACTATGCCAATTTAGCGGTTTGTTCTTACGATTACAAAGTATAGTTAAACGGGATCAAAGACTAAAAGGCAATAAAGCACGCCATTATGTGAACACATCAAATTAGATGTATTCGGTAAGTGACGCTTCTGTATGGACGTAGCTGTCAGGTGAAGGTGATTAACATTACTTTCGCCATCAATTTCATATGCTCTAACTGCTTTGAGCAAAAAATACGCATCGTCACGACAGTTATGAAAGCCTCGCTTCGTTCCTTGGTAATTACGCGAACGCCCCAGGGATGGGACAAGAGCTATGCGAGGTTATGGATACGGCATTATTGTTTATGTAAACGGTCAATATTATCTTCGCTGTTTTGTAAATAGAGGGTCGCAATTATTTAGATTGGTATTATTATATATAAATATGTAAGAAAGTAAGGAAAACTTTTTAATTTTTCTAAACCTTTTAACTTTCATGTGCCTTGTAAAATTAGTCGAATAAAATCGTTTTGAAAATCGGGATTCGTTAGAGATAAATGCACAATTCTGCATGAAAGCGATGAAGCTTAGTATAATATATTCGGTATAATGTCGTTCCTTGTTTGAAAAACTGATTACTTCGTTCTTTAATAATACATTTCTATGACTTATATTAGATTCCCTTGTTGATATTCAATTTAGGCGAAGACATAAAATGTGAGCGGTCGTTTTCTTGCTTCGCGTTGCATAGTACCATCCCTTTCACATTACGAGCTAATAAAGGGATTTAATGAAGAGTTTTCTTTTACCGCGCTTGCTCCCTCCTCCTCCCCCCGTCGCCCGCCACTGTCGGTGTTTCCACCCCAGGGATTAATGTTGCCATATTTAAAACAGCTACGCTTTGAATTCTACTAATAGTTAGATATAGTCTTCTATTTAATACATCTCTGAGTAAATAGTGAGATTTTAAAATAACATTATTTTTATTAATATGAGTAGATTAAATAAAAAAAAATCTTTTCTGTAGTTTAATGTTTAAACGGTATAATTTTGGTATAATTATTAAGAAATGTATGTGTCATTTTCATTATTTTTGTGTTTGTGATGTACAAAATAAACAGTTTTCGTGTGACGTATTCAGTGACGTCATTCATTTCATCGTAAAATTCAGCCGGATCTTTAATAAAAATGTTACGCGTTCACTGGCCTCTCTAAACTTTATTACTATGTTTTATTGTATACTTTAGTAAATAAATTTTACTAAAATTGATTGAATATATACTTGAAATTAATTACTATTTAGAAGTACATTAAGTTCTTTGACAGCTAACACGGATCTTTTATTAACACTCGCAATGACTGGACTCTTTGATTGCTTTTGTATGATAAGTTAAAAATAGACAGGTGTACTGACACCTACTGAGATGACATTTAGATTCTCACTTCGTCCCAATGTTAAAGACTATCCTTGATAGAAGGCCGTTTTATTTATTTATTCAGGAGCGGAGTTTAAGCAGATATATTGTAATTCGTAGTCTTAATACCGTACGTTATTTGTTTTGAGCCGTACTCATCGCTTTTTTTCTGTTATGCAAATTTGAATCGAATTTGCTTTTTCTTTGATTTTAAATTGCATATGCGAGTTTTCGAATAAGGTTGTTTTTGACCGACTTCCCAAAAAAAGAAGGTACTGAAGTCGTCTGTATGTTTTTTTTGTTAGTTTTATTATCTACTGTTCTCTTTAATCCTGCTAGATATGTTGTGCCGATAAATGTGTATCTTTTTGGCATATAAGACATCCAAACTTATTAATTATTTTCACTATCTTATTTCTTACTACTATTATAAATGCAAAAGTTTAAATGGATCGATGAAAGTTGGCATAGACGTAGAGTGTAGTCTGAAGGAAAACATAGGCTACTCATTTATGATCGAAAACTAGTATGTTAATAAAGTCTTAAAATTTGTATGAGTTTATTGTAATTGAATTGTACCGAATAATATGCACGAAATAAACATTGCTGTAGTTTAAAGGAGGCATCCATTGGCATTTTAATAGTTGATAAATATGATTTGTTAGTAAGACTTGAATATTAATCCTTAACCGAATAACCGTGCAGAGTTTAGATTATTTTAGATTGTCCGTCTTATTGGAGTCGTGGGAAAATCTTCCACATTCCAATATCAGCTATCTTGTCGTTAGTGCCTTTCTCAGCATAGCTCAGTGCATTCAACTTCGATCGAAGATATTACCGTCTCGATGAGTTGGGTTCGTTTTGTGAAATTCGTAAGACATCTTTCGGAACCCATTTCCGGGCGACGCGTCACGTTCCGCAAACAGGGGGTGAGGTGTGCGGGGGTGGGGCGCGGGTAGAAGGGGTCTCCGGACGGTCGCCGCGCAGATAAATATTTCACTGAACTTCGTATTTACGCGAGCAATACAAACAATACTCTTCCGGATCCTCAGAGGGGTGACCATGGTACAGAATGTATCTACCGGATAATACTGAGTTATAATAAGTAAAAAATGTGGGACGTATCTACTGTTTACTTACCTTGCAGGTCAACAAATGCATCTCCAACAGTTTTAAAGTTCATGTTTTTGGTGTTAGCTGCCATCAGATTAATTTAATACGTAAAAGGGAAATGCGTATTTCGGAGAATTAATTAGCAATGTTCAATAAATTATTTGGAAAATGATGATAACTTTAACGTTAAGCTGTTTGTAGATAAGCGAAAAATTCACTATCAAAAATCCTGCGATATGTTTATTACACAAAAATACGATAGCATGGTAACCCTAGTTGGCACTCTAATCGTTTTAGCAGCGCTCTATACTCGTACGTCGCTTCTGCATTTGAATGAACCTGAATCCTCGGGTCGTTTCAAAGAAAATGCCCGTATCGGTAATGTTGTTTACTCCCTATCGTGAAATTATGTAGTGCAGCGATATTTTTTATGAGCATTGCGCTCTGGAGGAAATGAACAACGTATATTTTCATACATTTCCGCTAGTCGTTCAGTCCATCTGAAATTAAATTGGAATTATCCAATTATTTAAATATAAAGCTGAGATCTTGTTATATTGTCAACAGTGTTAGAGAGCGGCGACGACCCAGCGGCATGCTCCAATCGGCGCACATTGGTGCTAGCTAACCACCAGAGCACCGCGGACGTGCCCATCCTGATGGCGGCATGGAACCCGCGTCCCGGTGTTCTAGCCAACCTCATGTGGATAATGGACAGGGTATTCAAGTTTACCAACTTCGGCATCGTCAGCGTCTTGCATAAGGATTTCTTCATACAAGCGGTGAGTATAATTTTAATTAAGATATAAGTGCCATTCTGTATGGGAGGAGTATGATCCGGAGCCGTAGGCCTAATTTTAGTCCCTTTCCCTTTTCACCCTTTTCTTAAGAGGAAAGGATGG
>DVQH01001187.1:0-14141 GCA_018231625.1 Papilio phestus | reverse complement strand
ATTCGAATCTAACTTTCACTGTAGTGATTCGAATTCTTAACCGATTCGAATCTAAGCAACACGAATTCAAGCAACACGATTTTCAATTTAGCGCCATTGAAGCCAATTAGGAACGCTTTATTGAAATCGAATATGTGTCATCTACAGTCCAATGTAGAGTAAAATTTTTTTTTCGATTATAGTTTCATAGTTTAAATTAAGTGTTTTGATTTAGATAACATTTCACTGATGTTATGGATTGAAGTGATTGGATAATCGATTCGATTTTGTTCTCGATCACCTCGGGCGGCAAGGGCACAATGCCTCCTTGTGGTGGGCCAATCCAATTACTCGCCAACGAGTCACCAATCATTGTTATTGTCTTGAATGGGCTTTTCATGGCTACACTGCCAGCACTGGCTTATGAGTCAAGAGTATTGTAGAAATTAAAAAACAGCGATCCTCACCCACCCGATTGAACAAATGCAATTATGCATTGGTGCAAAGTGTTGTAAGTTGTGTAGCTCTCAATTGGTGATTGCCTGATGTACACTGGGTGTACCTTTTGGCCTCAATCTAGCCAGCTATGGGTGATTGAGATTTGATCACTCATATGAGTGATTAGTTGAGACTAGCTTTAAGTCAAACTTTGACTGACCAGTTCAATGTGTAATTCGAGCTAATCAAGTGGCCAACAAACTAGAGTGGGCCAGTGAATCGGTATCCGATTCAACCATAACAATGTCATGATGGTGATATAAGAAAATCTATATTTGTTTCGACTACATTGTTGTTCTTGTGAAATCAAGACCTGCGACTTTTTTGTCATGATACATTCTCTCTTGACAGCCCCACACCGAATAACACTATTTAGGACTTTCCCAGGAACTTTCTCAAGCTTTGAGTGTGTGAGCCAGAAGAACTGATCGATTCGTGTATGTAATCTTTCATTATTGTTTTCCCTAACCACTTTTGTGTTAAAGAAATAAGTTTTCTCTTTAGTGGAACAGCTCAAGCTTCTGGTTCTCTAATTTTGACAATTTTAAATCTTTAGCTCAATTCTCTTTTTTCGAAACAATTTTCAAGTTCAAACACCACGTTTTGACTACAAGTCTAAGTATAAGAAATTGAATAAAATATAACACACAGAAGCAAATACTGTGAAAGATAATGAAATCTCTTCTGAACATGTCATCTCAAAGTCTTTGAGTTCAGTGAATCGAGTATTCAGTCAGAAAAACATTATCTAGTTTTCAACAATATTGTAATTGAAGCAATGCTACTTTATTCATTATTTCAAAACAAGAAGGCTTATTGAAGATCATGTGGCATCTTCATTGTCACGCAGCATTGCTATTGTCTTGAATGAGCTTTTCATGGCTGCATCACGAGCATTGACTTATGAGAGGAGAGTATTGTAGGAAAATTAAAAAAAACAGTGATCCTCACCCACCCGAATGTACAAATGCAATTATGAATTGGTGCAAAGTGTTGTGTAGCTCTCAATTGGTGATTGCCAGATCGATCTTGTCCGGCGATGCCACTTGGCAGGAGTGTCAAGCCTAGCTCTAGTGGCGCTATCAACTATCGATCATGTATGATCATAGCTTGGTCCACCGTTGTGTCCACCATCTAGCTACAGTTGGTCGAGCAAGTCCCCCGAGCCAGGTCAAGATTAATTGCTCTTGGCCTGAGGTTTACTCGCTCGAGCTTGGTCTAGCAAATGCTCGCTTAGTGTGTGTGCTCCACTTTGACATATCAATAAATTAGATTCATATGCCAACCTGGGCCGTATCGATGGCCGATGGTGCTCGCTGGTGGCAATGATGATGATGATGATGATCAATCTGGACAGTGGCTGGTACAGTTGGCCCGAGTTGATATCGGGCACTGATCTTGACAAGCGCGAGAGGCAGTCCTTCTCTCAGATCGTTATCGAACGTTATCGTGCGCGTGAGATTTGCCAAGCTGCGGTCTTGCTTGCGGTCAGCTTGGGTCGGGCACGCACGTCAAACTGTCTGGCACGCGGAATGCAACAAGTCGTACCGTTCGGTGACCGATCGAGCCATTGTCGAGCGATACCGCACGATCCATCTAGCAATCGCTCCACTTATACCGGTATCAAATGTCACTGACCAGCTCATAACTGGGCTCTAATGAAGCCATTTTTAATGTGACACTGTCGGATTACACAAAAACGGTATTAGTGTCACATTACCAGATCATGATACGATAGGCCACCGGAGGGGTAACCACGGCATCCCTGCAATGCATCGCACCGGTCAAACAGATTGTCTTGCTCCACACCAGACAGTTTGAGTGCCCACCATCACGAGCTAACCGACACGATGATGAGGTGCAAAAAGAGGGAGGCCCGTGCGCATCTGAATCCGTCTCAATTAGAGTCCTTAATTGGCGCGAGTGAGCGAACAATGTTATTTTTTGTTTGGTCCTGGGTGACAACTGGGCCGGTCATGCATTGAAAGGTCTTAACTAACAGAGACGTCGTCGACAAGCCACTCCACACTGGTTGGATTTGGCTGATGTCAATTGGCGTACAAATTGTTCTAATAGAAAGCGAGAGAGAGAGAGTCGAGTTGGGGTCGCGAGCGCGCGCGACCTCGACTAGTCAACACACACGGACCGCTAGGTCCGAGAGACTATCGGTTTAAAGTGGTGCAAGCGTGACAAGGTCTGGTTGTTCGCTCGTCGGGCCCAGCACAATCGGGTCCATTGTGTGCCGCGCATCTATTCACCGTTCAATAGCTTGATCTCGCTCTCTGTCCTCCGACCACTACATGTCGCTGTAGCCAGACTCGTTCCAGTCAGTCGGACCTTTCGTCTCTCTCTCTCACTTCTATGAGTGTGCTCTACTTCACTCAATGAAGTCCATTCTCACTGTTAAAATCGATTTAAATTATAAGTACACATACAACACTGAGACAAGCGCCGTACTAGTGCCGAGTCGATGGCAAACGAACAAAAATATTTAGATTTGTTCGCATTGTATCTATCATAACAGCTAGTGAGTCGAGAAAGAGCCGACAATAAAGCAAATTATATCAATAATAAAGGCTGTGAAACGTCTATTTGGATTGGGAGCGAGAATCGTGTTCGGATGACCGAAACAACACTTGGACCTGAGAGAGCCGCTGGCCATGACCAGCTAGGTCCGTGGTGGACACACACATACACTCACTCACTGACACACACAGACAAAACACTAGTGCCACTCGACTTGACGATTGGCTTGGTGCAGATGGCTCGCATTAGAACAATCCACCACGCGCCACAAAACCTCCATGCTACTGGTCACATTTGTCCCCCCTCTCTCAGCCTAGCCTTGGCATTATCAAATTCTAATTAGTCTCATACGACATGCCGTCATATGAATTCTAATGCGCCCCTCCGGCACAAGTTGACTTTGCCCTACCATACGGATTACCGTGCAGATCCCAGCGTGTCTAACTCAACAATGGCCATGGGCACTTTAGGCCCATTTGGCCTAAGTAAAATTGGGACAGACCATGCGAAAAAAGTGAAATGAAAATGTCATTTTGCGTAAAGTGTTACTAGACACACCTCATCTCTCTCTCTCTCTCTCTCTCTGATCGCAACCATCTGTGACACTGGGTCCGTGTTTGGTTTGCTTCTTGAGCGCGTTGTGGTAGCGAACAAGCGACAGAGAGCGCACGGTGAATGGAATGACAGCGGTAAAGTTGCCTGTGGTAGTGAAGTGAAGCCAGTTTTCAAGAATCTCGCCCGGTGCAAGTCAGGTTTATGACATAATGGCTGACCGGCTATCCTCCATGCGGACCTGCCACACCGGCAATGAGCCACTGCAGACTGCGTGGCGACTGATTGGGATCGCAAGGCGGCCACCAGCTGCGATCGATATTTCGCAGTGAGAGCGCACCAACCAAACACAGTCCGAGCGCGCGGCAGCTCCACAAGCCAAAGCAAGACCTCGTGTCCGAGCTAGCCGACAAGCCGGCTCGCTCCGACCAAACACTATCACTTCATGTTAAGTCTTATCTTAATTCTAGCAAGTGCCAAACAAGTAGTTAATTGTCGGCTTACGGCCGATGGTGCCTTATCTCGCCCGCTCTCCCTCTCTTCTCTTTCGGGCTGGTTTCGCTTGCTTCTTTCTCTCTTCTCTTCCTTTGATTGGTAATTTATGTGACTTTCTATAATAAAGTTCAACTATTTATTGGCTCGCATTCCGAGGAGTGATCGTTTGATTCATTGGCACATTTTAATTAACGACAATACCGAGTGGTACATCAGTGTTAGGTGGCACATCGCGTCACATAGGTCGTTGGCGACAGTGGTCGGACCGAACTGACCACTCGGTCACCGATCACACACACACACACCATGCATAGCACCATTTGCATGTTCTCTTGTTCGGTTCACTATTCGGTCATTCTGTCTTATGGCAAAATGATTAAATTTTTTTACTTGCACAGGTGTGCAAATCGAATGCATTAAAAGTTGTAAATCGTTTTCTCGCTTGCTCTCGCGGTACCTGCCACTTGGTCGGTGGGGTCAGTTTATGGCAAGGCGCGCTGGCGGACTCATCACGCGGCACCGCTCTACTGCCGCACTGGTGCTACACTCGTCACTGGCCTGTCACTGTGGTCGCTACACTACCTAGTGTATACACCGTGCGGACCACTATTACGACAAGTAATCTCCTACCCCCAGCTCCTTTAACCCGGTGACCCGAGGTAAACAATAGAGCAATCAGTGGCCCCGAGAGTGTCAGCTCGAAACAAAAGGAATCCAGCGAGCGAACGGGAGAGAGAGAGAGAGAGAGAGCCAATCGAGGCTGCAGTGTGCGCATGGACCTAGTGACAGGGCCCAAGCGCACTTGACACCACCGAGCACAAGAATGCTAGATATGCCGTGAGAGAAATGAACGAGAATTATCCATTTCATTTCTGTCCATAATCGCGCGCGCCAGAGCGTCACTTGTTCTCTCTCCCTCGCTATAAACGGTCGCTTTGCGCCCGTGTTCCCCACACTATTCTTGTACCTTTGTACCTGTTTCAAATTACTTTTTACTTGTTTTTGCAAAATGAATTATGCACGGGAAAGTGGGGGCTTGAGCGGGGAAAGAGAGAGAGAGAGAGAGAGGCAATCAAAGGCAGCGAGTGAGTAATATTGATGACTTGGAGCGCGACCACTGGCAATAGAGTAGCACCGAGAATGGAGTCGGAGAGTAGTATGCGCGGGAATGGCCAGTGAGCCAGTGTGGTCTCACCGATGGCAACGCAAACGCCCCTCGGCTAGTGTCAGGTGAGGTGAGATGGGACAAGTCAAGAATTCGAAGCATCCTCATCGGATGCCGGTGCCAGATGTGCCATCATTGAAGCTGTCATCTGAGTGGTTGCCGTTGGCCTCGCACTAATGCGCCGCATTGATTGACGATCAAGCATCATCGGTGCCGTCACTCTGGGCCAACATTGCTTTGTAGCGTTCCAATTCCTCCCTAGCTTCCGCCTTAGTGTAGAAGCGCATTATGAGCGCAGTGTCTGCGTGTTCAATGGTCTGTAGATAGTTAGCCACCATTTTGAAGACAGTTCGATCGCGGGCCACACTAGCAAACTGGATCACTTTGTCGGGTTGGCCGGCTCGAATCAAAGCCTTCACCGCTTCCACCCTACGTCCGATCTTATTGAACAGTTTGGCAGCCAGTTGATAGTTGCCTTTCTCAAGGCATAACTCGGCAAAAGTGCTCACCAGCGCGGGATTCTGTTGACTAGCAGTGAAGATCTCGAGTTTATTCATCAAATCTTCATCCAGGTGAATTCCAAACTGATTGATCACTTCGATGATGCCATCAAAGTTTTCCTCGTGAGACATGAGCATGAGATCAATCACTACATCAATGATGCTACTATCCTCACGCAAACACTGCAGAATGAGGTCTATCTCAGAGCGTTGGATAACCAAACTTCGCTGCTCTTGAGCAAGTTCGCGGTGACAGATGTTGCGCAATTGGTCCCAAAGTCGATGGTGAATCAGAAAACGAATAGCCTTCTTGGTGTCTCCGCACTTGTAGTAGAGTTGAGCGAGATTCTCCTCGCTTACCTGTCGTTGACTTTGTTCGCTGCGGAAATGGGTAGCGAGAATGCGACGAGCCTCGTCTGGCTCGCAGTGTTCCACTGCCACCTGTACCAGCTCATCCCACAACTCGTGAGCCACGCAGACCCGAAGCGCGTGTCGAATGGCTCCACACTGCAGGTAGTAACCAATCGAGTCTGCCGAGTTGACCGACTCAAGATGCTTGCCGAGAAAAAGAATAGCCGCAGTAATGCCACTTTCTTCACCTTCATCATGTACCGCACCCGTCTGCTTCTGCTCGAGATAGTGATCCACCAAGTGACTTGCCTGTTCTAACTGACCGAGGTGGCAAAGCAGCCGGACCAGGTTGTAGTAATCACCAGCCAGACGGTACATCTCGATGGCGATTGCATTGTCTGCCTGGCTTTCGCAGTACTGGCCCCACCAAGTGATCAAGAAGTTGTTTGTCTTACCCTCGTGCTTCTCCAGACAGTAATCCTTGAGCTCTGCAATGTTTCCACTCTCGAATAGCATTCGCGGAATTTCGGCGATATTGCCTGATAACTCGTAATATTTGATGGCATCTTGAATCTTATTGTCTCCTTCTAGCTGCTTGGCATAGTCATAGTAAAGACTTCGCAGTTCAATCTTGTCAGCACTGTTGAAAGCCTCGGTCCACTTGTCCTGCAAGCGAAAGAGTTTGCTCAGCTTGGTGCCATCCACCTCTTGGAGAATACCCTCGGCCTCTTCGAGTAGGTCGAGGTGAACGGCGAGCACGGCCAAAGCAGGCAATGGGCCCGCAGTCGCCATCTCGTGGCGGGCACACCGAACCACACCAGGTGCGTCACTCTTGGTCACCGCGAAGAGTGCCGAGTCAAAGTGACGTTGGTGGACACATCGCTTTGCAACCGCCGTCCACACTGCCTTTTCCTGGCAACGTCCACTGTACAGACTGTGCACAAAGTCATCCCACGGCAGTCCCAGTAGTTCTACCAATGTCTGATGGTGACTCTGAAAGGTTTCCAGTTCGCGATACTTGCGTGCCACTAGACCCTTCTGGGCGGTGAGTTGGTAAAGTGAAGGTAACTTGTATGCAACCACAGTGGTGCTTGGTTCCAGTGTGATCTGGTCACAGAGAACACACTGACGCGTACTGCTCTGGTAGTGAAACACGTAGACAGTACTACTGGTGGTCACCAGGAACGAGTGCCACAGACTGGCTCCAAACTTGACCGAAATCACCGGGGACTTGCCTGGCATGGGACAAGGCACCAGCCACTGGGCATTTTCGATGACCACTACCTGACTTGGCTCATTAGTGGTCAAGGCTACCAATGAGTTGTTCTCATTCGACTGCAACTGTGTCACTTGTCCCGCTTCAAGTGCAAACTTGGCCTTTGGCTTGATCTCTTTCGAGTCGAGCAGCTGAAATAATGCCACTGTACTTGTATGATCCGACGCTTGGAAGGCACAGATTAATAGGTCTCTATTAACGTAGTATGCACTTATTGTGGCTTCAGATAAATCTTCTACTGAAGCCGAGCAAGTACTCTGTGAGCAGTCATTGAATTGTTGAATGTTGAAACTGAGTGTAGAGTTAACCAAGCTCCCCAACCACAACGATCCAAGATGGATGAAGATCAGTTCGAATGAAAAATACTCGAAGCGTGTATCCGTTTCAAAGCGGGTACCCGAAGTTAGACCAAAGAGATTAATTTGTGGAGTAGAATCGAGTATCACACAAAGCATGTCATCCTTGACGCTCATCACAAACTCCTGAATGGTACCATCGAGACGGATTGATTTTTCCTGTTCCAGATCATCCAAACGTTTAATGGAAAGTTCATTCTTGCTTTCCTGTAAAAAACACGTTAGTAAGATATTGTAATAACACTCATCTTTCTACCTGTAAAACAGTGATGTTCTTTTGATAACGAAATGTGGTGCTCATCTTGTTCAGGAGTTCCGACGGTGATTTTTGTCTACTTTCCACGGTTGCTATGGTGAAGTCCAATTCGACCCACAACAAACTTGCTTATTTCAAAAGTTACAAGTAAAATTTATTTGTAAAAAACATAATAAATAAATATATAAAACAAAGTATAAAAAATATATATAAGCAATGTATAGATACAGAAATGGGAAGTGGATGTAAAAAGAAGTGATTAGAGAATGTAGTGAAATAGAAGGCAAAGTGAGGTGGTGAGCAAGAAGGTAGCGAACACGAATGGCTGGTGCGCGCCGGCAGTGCAGTCCACCAGTTCCATTGCCCGCAGAAACTCGTGGCCCAAATAGCGTCGGTAGTCGCGCTTCTCATTACCCACTGGCTTCAACTTCACTGTTGAGTCTTGAAATATCAAATCTTTGTGATTTGAATTGGAGACAAACATTTTGAAGGTGAACTCCTCAGAGTACTTGGACCCATAGAACCGTTGAGCGTAGAGGAATAGTGCAATGTAAGCCTCTTTTTGGTTGTAGGTCTTGTAACGATTGGTGACGATAGCGTTGGAAGCCACTTGGCCGAGGTTGCACTTTACAAAATCCTTCACTTCAGAGCGCGTTCCATCGCGACAGAGTAGCTCAAAGTCGTCGAGAATTTTGTTACGTGCCCAGTGATTCGGATTAATACCGTTGGTGTTCTCAAAAATGGTAGTGTGCTTTGCAAAAGCGATATCACCGCCACCCTCCACCAAGCACTTCATAGCTCCAGTGTCTCCAAAGTAGGGTTCGGAAGCGTCGCGTCTACAGTAACGGTACGAATCGCCATGACAGAGACCACACAAATTGTCAAACGCCCACACCGGGTTGCCTCGGTTAAAGTCATCCGTGAGGGCACCGGGCACGCATGACTTGGAAAAAAATTCCGAAGCCGCACGAATCGAATTACAACCGTAGGAACGCATCCGGGAATTTGAGAGAAGAAAAGCCATTGGAATGACCCAGCCGGCAGCGGTCTTATAACCCGCGTGACACGACTGCTTTCCCTTCAAGTACAGTAAATCAGTGAGTTGATCAGCCTTCTTGGCAATGGCCACCACGTAGTAGCTATCGTTGAGATAGTTCTGCTCAGCCACAATTGGTTCCAGACCGTACCGTTGTCCAGCAACGTAGAGATCTCCCGCATCCAACACAGTCAAATCTGCCTCGCCATTATGCACTTTACGCATACAATCAATTGTGGTCTCGCCCTTAACGCATGACAGCTCGGGTTTAAGGTTGTTGGTGCGAAAAGCTGACTTCATGTGATTGCACTTGTCCAGTTCGTGGCTAGATATCACGCATAGCTTGGCGGTTGGAACGTAACACTTACGTAGATTCTTGTATAGATTTGCCATGTCCAAATTCGATTTGAAATAACTGAAGTAACCACGAAACGTTTGACGTCCAAATTCCACTGGTGCTAACGAAACCGTGTCATCGTTGAAAATCAAATTAAGACTGCCGTACTTGGCCGACTCGAAGAGATGAAATGGACCCTTTGAGGTAGAGAAAGTGCTGGGTAAGTTACGCGAGGTCGAGATGGTACCAGGCAGACCAGCTACACCAGGACCAGAGAAGTAAGAAGACGATTGAAGTAAGAAATTTTGAATTTTTTCACGCATTTGAGGCATAACCACGGAAGAAATCACAACTGCATATGAGGGAGCTTCGCCCCAGTGGCACGAGTGATACTCATCCACTGTTCTACGCTGGCCATTGGGACACAGCAACTCAAACTCTTGCTTTCGAAAGGGACTGGTTCGGGTGAGCTGATCTATGGTGGGATGCCTCACAAAAGCCACATCACCCCCGTTGAGAAGACAGAGCAAGGCTCCTTCGCTGCCCGCATAGAGATCATTTCCTGAACACCGACCCGAAGCACACAGAGAACAAACCGATTGTGGGTTGGTACCAATCGGATTGTACTTGTCTATTAGTGCGCCAGGTGCGCAACTTGGACCGAAGAATTTGGCAGTGTTGTGGATGATATTATTGCAGTCAGTGATGTCAATCAGGTCTTGCTCGAGGAGACGTGTGAGAGGCAATACCCAGCCAGACAGTTGACCCACACCACTAAAACATGCTTTCTTGTCGCGCAAGTCCTTCAAACTCTGAATGTATGACACTGAACTTTTCTTGACTACTGCCACCGACAAGTAATCCGTTTGGTTGACAGAGCCATACTTCTCGTAAACAATGGGCACTAGACTGTGGTATCGACCGGCGATGTAAACTTCTCCAGGGTCCAGCAAAACCATGTCCACCTTTTCATCTTCAATCAATCTCATACACTGATCCTTGTCACCTGTGCGCACACACTGTAAGGTGAACTCGAAGAGAGGGTTGAGGCTCACCTGCAGAGCCCAGTCATTGCACTTTCGCCACTCATTCTCCGTGATAGTACAGTACCGCAGTGATGGTCTCCGATTTTGACAAACTATTTTAGATGAAACGATGGTTAATGAAAAGACGCTGACAATCACATCTTGGCACTTACCGGAAAGAGAGACCAGATAGATGAGGATGAGAAGGGTGTGCCTCGTCCTGTGTAACATGGTGCCGTGGTTCGGGGAGGATGGTGGTGACACCAGGCCAGTGCACACCGTTTTACCCAAATTGCACACCGCGCGCACCGACTCGTCGAGAGTGAAGTCGAGCCACCAACACGCTAGAGGTTCGGTCGCTCACTCATCTCGCCGCTAGGTAACCGTGCTCGGTGCACTCGATGCCGTGCTGGCCAAACCTGCCACCAAACCGACTAGCCGAGCTCACCTGTTCACGCCCTCGTCCACAGAATCATCACACACACAAACACACTCAAACCGCGAGCTAGCTTGCAACTCACGCTACCGTAGACACGCATCGCCGCATCCAACCGCCAACATGACTAGGATGTGTCAACACTCTCCAGTACTGACAATTGATAATTGAACCAAAAACAACAACGTGCTATGCTAATTAGAGCTTTCATGATAAATTTCGTAAAAAAATACATAAAATACTAAACATTAAATATATATGTTTTATGCCTAATTAGTTATTGTTACATTTTGACAACCAAAAATTTTTCATAATATTAGTAGTAATTTCAATCATTATTATTTATCACGGAAATTTCAAGTTACCAATGATGAATTGTCAATTACACAATTTGTCATTGACTTCATTCATAACTGCTACTGTTACAGTTAGATTTCAGTTCAATCAACTCTTGTCTACGCATTACTTCTAAAAACATTACTCTCGAATGCTGGCAAACGAACAACAAAATAATTCATGATGCTGCAGCTTTGATCAATTGTCATTCACTAAAATTAAAGGTTAAATTATTTTTTGTAAAAAAATCAACTTTAATCTCATCTAATGTCTTATCTTTCTTAGCTTAGCTCTATCTTAGCTTATCTTTTAGCTCATCTGTCTAATCAATTATTAAAAATTACCTTCTTACTCACCTAATAATATTATTTATAATTTAAATTTAATATTCGAAGAAGCTAGAGAGAAACAATAACATCATGTTAATTTTAAAAAATAAAATCCCACATCTTCAATATCGCAAAACAATACTACAGGTTTTTTCGTAAGAAATAACTAAGAAATAAAAAATTATTCAATTGGATGACAAGGTTAAATCTGTGATTGAGGAATATATTATTTAACACAGATGATTATGGAATGACAGTCTCTAAAAATGTGTTGTAAATTGCAGTGTGTGAACACGGCACAGTCAAAAAAGAGATGGTGAGTTTAGACAGTGCGTCCAGTGCAGTTGTGTCTATCGTTACGTGGCTGTCAAGAGTGGCACTTGGTAACGATGCAGTCGGTCTACCTGATCTTGGGCCTTCTCGGCCTTGCTCACACCACCTTTGCTCTGTACTTTCACATTGCCGAGACTGAGAGAAAGTGCTTTATCGAGGAAGTGCCTGATGAAACACTGGTTGTCGGTAAGTGATGCCGCAAAGTGCCGGCTTATCGGTTTTCTCTTTTTTCCCCTACTTAAGCAATTTATTTGTTTGACTCCAGGCAACTACAAATGTCAACTATACGACCCAAACACGGGCGGTTTCATGCCATCTAGTCCCGGAATCGGCATGCACGTCGAGATTCGTGATCCTGAGGACAAGGTGATCTTGTCGAAAGCGTATTCCTCGGAAGGACGCTTCTCGTTCACATCGCACACGCCAGGCGAGCACGTCATCTGTCTCTACTCCAACTCGACTCGGTGGTTCTCCGGCGGTCAACTTCGCGTTCACCTCGACATTCAGGTGGGCGAGCATGCCATTGACTATCAAAACGTTGCCCAAAAGGAAAAGCTCAGTGAATTGCAACTCCGTATCCGTCAACTTTTGGATCAGGTCGAGCAGATTACCAAAGAGCAGAACTATCAGAGAGTAAGTTTTCTCAGTTACTTGCTTGCCAAACCATTTTCTTAATTTTATTATAAAATAAAATATTTACAGTATCGTGAGGAGCGTTTCCGATCCACAAGTGAAAGTACCTACTCTCGAGTGCTTTGGTGGTCCCTCTTCCAGACCGTTATTCTTCTTGGCATGGGCATATGGCAAATGCGTCATCTCAAGGGTTTCTTCGAAGCTAAAAAACTTGTATAATATTTTTATTTTTTATTGAATTATTAAAAAGAAATCAATTATTATTATTATGAAAAAAATGAATAATGATAATTACAAGTTGGAATGAAGTGTGATGTTTTGCTCTACTTAGGTTTAGTTTCCTGGTCAGAGACCTTTCGGATGTAGATCGAGTCGGGTGGGATGTCCTTGATCTCATGTGTGCTTTCGTGCATGTATGACGAGGCGATGGCCAGGAAAGATCCATCTGGCGAGAAGCACACCGAGCTGATACTAGTCGGGTATTTGTGGAACTGACACAGACGCTTCTTGTTGGCGCCATCCCAGATATTGACGTAGCCATCGGAGCCACCAGTGGCAAACGTGTTGTAGCCCGAGTGAAAACTGATCGAGTTGACCGGGTAGATATCCTCCATGCCACTGGCAGTATCCTTGTGTCGGTGGCACTTGAAGGCGTACTTCTTCTTCTGTATCTCGGGATTCGGGTCAAGGTATTCAACCGCCACACGACCCTCGATCGAGCTCAACACGTAGCCATCCTTGTTGGAGAAGCACCGAATAAATCGAGTTTGGTATTTGAGACTGGATTCGCGTCGTTGTTGGGGATAAGCCATGTTTCTGAGGTCCCACACCAAGACTCGTCGGCCAGCAGTGCCCACCACCACGATGTCACCCGAGATGTCCAAAGTGTAAACCTTGTCCGGCTGTGCGTAGGTTCCGATCAAATGATTTGGCATCCGACCGTCCCAGAGCTTCAAGTTGGAATCCCAACCGCCCGAGATGATGAGAGTGCTCTCCAAGCAGTACTCCATCGCTCGCACCGGAGCGTTGTGAGAGCCAATAATTTTTTCCGTGCTCTTGTGCAGATCATAGATTCGCACGTGTGTGTCAAAGCCTCCAGCCCAAACATAGTTCTCGTCTTGTATGGCACAATCGAGAACCGGCTTCTCGTGGTCAAACTTGGTGCATAACCTCCGGTTGAAGATGTCGTAGAGGCGAAGTGTCTTGTCCCAGGATGCAGTCAGCAAAAACTGATTTGACTGCTTTCCAAATTTGACACTTTGAATGCAATCGGTAGGTGCATTCTCAAGCTTGAACTCGTTAATCGAATCGGTCAGTGTCATTCTCGAGCCTGCCAAAACACACAAATAAACAACTCTTAATTTACCTTAATTTAATTTAATTTAAGAAAGACACGTAAATCACACAATAAAACTTTAAAAAAACAAAACGTGTATGCTTTCTAGTCTAGAAACATAAATCACCTTACCCCAAAGAGAACAAGGGTGCAGTAATAAAAGCTTTACAAAGTTTGAATCAGTTGCAAACCAACAATAACAAGAGAATGTTGCCGACACACAACCGTCCACAAAGGCTGTGGAAGTGTGGCCGCAAGGTGGCGACACCTAGCGAGAATGGATCCAACCGATTTGTCAATGTTGAGTGATGTTGGCTTCACTGCACCATGCATACAGTATTGCCTCAAGTTTTACTTGCTTCACTTTTCACACCAACCCATTGTAA
>DVQH01001186.1:0-14145 GCA_018231625.1 Papilio phestus | reverse complement strand
TGCAGTGCAACACTGCACTTTTGCAGCACCCAGTCCTGCTAGTGTGCTACGCGCCTGGATATGGTGTAGCTATGGTGGCTATGGTGGCCTGCAGCAGAGGCGCGTGCCACCACTCGAGCCACTGTGTTGATCTTGCTTGACTCGTTGCAAAGAAACGCATGCGTGCCACTATAGCACCGCTCGAGCCACTGTACCGCACTACACTACAATGTAGTTTCAAACCCGACGCAAGCCCGGTGCAAACCGACTCAAACCCGCTACAGCGCATCGAGCTTGTACAGGGCTTGCGTGACGCCAAGTTCACGGCTGGCGGTAACACTTCTCGGGTAATACCTAGTGCATTACAGCCAGCCAGTGCCAAGAGGACATCATCACGCCAATCTAATCACTCATTCTATTCTGACATCACCCATTCTCTCTCTCTCTCTCTCTCTCTCTCTCTCTCTCTCTCTTTCTCTCTCTCAATTCACTCTCTTTCTTCTCGTAATAATTTAGACAGTAAAAGGTTTTCCATTATATAGAAACCAAATTATAAAAGAACAAAATGATAGTATATTTTTAAAATAGAAGCACCTTGATTGGTGCAAGAAGTTATCGATAGTTACCATGCAAACTAATTACTTGACTAAAAGTTAACAGGAATGTACTGCACATAAATTAACAAATGCGATATATATTCTAAAGAAACGGCAAATATCTGACTTAATCAAAGGAAGTAAAGGAGGGAAACGTAAATAGTATTAAGAAATGGGATGAAGAAATCGATGGCAATGTAAGAGCTGGATGTGCAATCGAGTGCCGGATGTGGCCAGTATCGATGGTGTCATTGAGCTTCCACTGGAGTCAACTGCGGTAAGTTTAATTGCGCCGTAGAATGGCTTGCTGGCTAATGGTGTGGCTCGCGGCAGTGGCCACCGATAAGGCTCTACTCACGGACCACAAGAGCACAAGAACAGAGCAACAACAGTATCGAGTGAGCACTAATCAGCACAAAGTACAATTGACTCAGAAACTAGAGGCAACAGTGGTGGAAAGGGAATTGTTGCGATGCCGCACTGAGCCCTTACACCTCACCACTGCTTGACATGCCACAAACACTAGCCATAGCGTTAGCACTGGAAATGTACTCGCAACAAAGAAAGACGATTACAGCCGGCAGGTGACACGCTGTCGAGCATTGTCGCCTATGGTCTCTAGCCAACATAACTGACACCTCTAGAGCGCCATTGCGCAACGCAATTCTTTAAATCACAACAAAATGTTACTAGACCTCGACTCTGAAACTCTTATTAAATAAAAAAAAACTCTATTAAACAATTTCGCACAACCATCAAGAAAAACTAGATAAAAAGTTTTTTTACAGACCATCTGGATAAATGTGGAATGTGACATTATCACACACTAGCATTGCACTATCTAATCAATGAGGTTCTTAGAGGACAATGCTTCAACTAGCATATGTGGCGTTTGAGAACACAGATTAGCTGATGCTAGGGTCGCGATGTCAAGCATGATTTGTTTTACGAATCAGGTGACTGTATGTTTCTATAACAAACCAACAGTAACCAAGCAAGAGAAGAAGCATATAGCACACTCACTTTCTACAAATAAATCCCTCGTAAATACAAGCTAAGCATACTGACACAATCAACAAATGCTTGCAAGCTTACTATTGTTTAGGTGACCTCTTGCGTAAACACTTCACGCAATGCGTCGACGGCCCAAAACACCAGTGCTGTAAGTTTTGTTAGGAGCAAAGTCTAAATGGTATAATGACAGGCAAAGTTCAGGCGACTACTCTAACCAGAGGATCAAAAGAAGTACATGCTACGAAGTACTATCACTGCGCATACTGCCCACACTCTTTGAAGATAAAGATCAACTGAGTTGGATTATAAACCAATTACTTGAAATCAAGATTTGAACTAGTAGACTCCTGCATGTGTGCGGAACTAAAGTCTTGCAAAAAACAGAAGGAAACCGATATTGATAGAGTAGAGTCATCGGAGGATCACGCGTTAGACTGGCGTCATCTGAGTGACATCTGGGTGTGCACTGCTATAGTATATACTTAACTGTCCTCAGGCACACGCACTGTGTGCGGACAAGGCCAAACCGGGGCAAAATCTCAAAGTAAGACAAACTGCAAAGTAAGGCAAGGGCAAAAATGGCAAAATTCACCGAGGGCAAAGTCCACGGCTTGATCATGTCTCGAACGGCTTGTGGGGCAAGATAAAACAACACTGCCACTGGGTCTCGAGAGTGTGAGCGTTACCAAACACAGTGACAGTAGTAGCATCACCATCACTAACAACCACTCTTGGCCAACTTCTCGAGCCATTTTGGTGAGACGTAAGCATTAATCATGTTGTTTAGCTCATATCTCTGTTTCCTGGTACATTAGTAAAGCACAAACAATGCTGAGAAAACCAAGAAGCGGGTGCTGGTGTTGTTTTGATTTAAATCACACGATCCTTCACGCGTGAGATTGTGTTGCTCATATCGAATTGTGTTACATCGTAAATGGGCAAAAGAATTAACATCTCTAGCCCACAAGTTGCAATTTCTGCTGATTTGAGACAAACAATTTTAGGTGAGGTAGCGATTGGTGTAGAATCAAACCTTTTGCACTCGGCGTGCATCTTTCCACTCACGGTAGCTTTTGCCAAGAAAGAAGCTGGAAAGAAGAAGACCCGAGGCAAGGGTAAAGTAGCCCCCATAGTTGATAACGTAGACACCAATGCGTAGAAAAGCGGCGTTAGTGTCTTCTACACCTGCTTTCTGGTTTGGTCAATTATAGTTAAGATGTGAATCAATTCAATTCCTACCGTTCCAATCCACATCATTGGCAAGGCAGTTCGACGCAGTTGGGAAAGTGAAGGTACCATAAAGAAACTATCCATTGCAAGATTGGCTTGCATGCCAACACTAGCTTGAACAGGGATGCCAATGTTTGGTTCAATGTCCATAAAGCCAACATGTTTTTGGGGGTCAGGCTTAAGACCCTTGATTTCTCTCTGTTTGCGAGGACTGTAGACAAAGTGTGGAAGAGAAATTCCCAAGGGCACACCCTCGTTGCAACCAGACATATCAGTCCAACCTTCACACTCGGTAATCGAGCGTCGTCCGCAGTAACATCGATTCTCAGGGCGTGAGCTGTTGAACATCTGTTCAGAGATACGGTAGCGCACTGCCCGAATGCCTTTGTGAAAAAGAGTGATGTTACGATTGAACCGAATGGTGCGACAAATTTGTGGATTGTAAAAAGTGATGTAGGGCGAGTCGAGATGTGTGCCGAAAAACATGCCATCGCTGCCGCCTAGATGATTGCACGGCGGACGGAAGTTTGGAAACTTGCTACAAACAAGTGAAACTCGCATTGAAAGAATTTCGATATTGTAATACTTACTTGTTGCCCATCAGTTTGGCCGCCTCGTTGACTAGATGACCATGTTCGGTGCGAAGATAGTTTTCATATGGCCCAGTATCAATGTTGTCACGGTTGATGACAAACCCGAATGAATTGTTGGGCAGCTTGCTTTGCATTTTTTCAAGGTTAATTGGTAGACCAAGAGCTTGCAGTGGTTTGAGCAAGTTTTCCACGTAAACCATAAGCTTGATTGGTCGTCCGTCGAGAAGCTCGCGTGCGGTGCGTACCTCAATCAAATTTTCCCCAGTCATACTGAGTACCACGTTGATCAGATTGTGCACCACAGGACCAATGAAACCAAGTCCAAACTTGTCCATCATATTCTTGGTGAGCAACATTATCACAAAGAGTGGATAGTTGATCACTGTCAAGCGCACATCCTTGGACGCTGACATATCTTCTTGATACTCGAAGTTATACCTTTCGGTGAATATCACAGTGTTGGATTTCCTGTTTGAATGACAAAATCAAGTTACTTAGGTATCAATCACAATCATTATAGTCGAATGCTTACCACTGAACGATATTTCGAGAACGCCACTGTCTGTTCAATTGAAATCAATGAATAATCCTGGTTGACTTCTACATAAAAATGACTTACTTGTAGACAAATGGTCCATACTCTTTCACATTTGGCTTGGCACCCCGGAGAAAAGCGTTTGCGTTGCTAAGTCCAAACAAATAAAAACTAACATACACTGGGATAGGCACCTTCAACCTGCAATTATTAATAAAACTATAAAATCTGCAAATTTTACGTATAAAAATTAGTTTTCTAACCAACTCTTTAGCAGTTGAGTTCCATTTCTCAGTTCCATCTGAGATTGAAGAGCTGTAACGTAAATTAAATTAAATTAATAGTAATAGTAAATTCAAGCAAACCTGTGTCGACCATTGGTTGAAACATCTGATATGACATGACGGCAAACACGAAGCTTATTGTGGATATCACCAAATAACGCTTGGTTTTAGTCTTTAACTCTATTTTTTCAGAAAGATTCAATTTTGGTGTAGATGTAATTGAATGGCTATCAATCACATGAAACTTCTTGGAGAGCTGGGGATAAGTAGTGACCAATGGTCGACGTGCCGAGTGTGACAAGTTGCGCAAAAGTGGAGCTACTTTGTGATGAGTGATCACTGATCCTATCCCATAGTTGTCTTCGGTGGGTGTTATCATCTCTCCATAAGCGGAAGAATTAAGTTCACTTCCATGAACCATTTCTGAGAGAGTGTTCATACTAGGCCGAATACTTCTGCCATTCTGGTTCATCTTTGAGGGATGTTGTGCTAAATTAACTTTGTGTTTCATAATGTGAACAAGTTATAGAGCTAAAATTTTTCACTATTTTGATTTGAAGCTATAACTAGGGTTCTAGAAGTAAACCGAATGCTAACTCAAGCACTGTTTTTATATCTCAATCAGGCCCAGTATCTAAAAGTTTACAGTATACCCAGACCAAGGTTTGTCACTACACTAAACTCAGCAATCCTTGTAAACCATTTCCTTTGATTACTCAACTAACAAAATTAATTCTATTGCATATAAATTATTAAAAAATTAAAAATGAGTTAGAGAAATTAAAAAAACTTTACCATATAAATTCTGTGAATATAAATGTTTTATGATAGAAAATTTAAAGTTTGAAATAGTAACCGAGACAACGACGAGTTTGCATTTGAATAAATATAATTAAAATTATATGGCGCTACTTCAGGATATAGCTTTGTGATATTTGAGGCACAAGTTCAAGTTCATTGTCAAGTTTGACGAATCGATTCTAAAGTAGCTGTACAATCATCGATTGCACGCTCTCTAACGCAATAGTCAGTACCAAATTTTCTTAATCATACAATTGATCAACTGCACTAATTGTCTTCTTGGTAATTGTAAAATTTTTAATTGAAAACCAATCAACAAACATTGTTCTCTATAAAGTGCAATTTTTGCCGACATCACGCGGGATGTAAAACAAAAACAACAATCGTCGGAGTGCTTTATTAATTCATTGACAGACGTTCTCTTGTTGAGCTACTAAATAGAGTGTAAGTTTCCAAGTTCAAGTACAATAATTAAGCATTCAAATGGCGTAAACATCATAAACATGGGTGGCCACATCAACTATATATTAATCAGAATATACCTTTACTTTTTCGATGTAATTAAACAATGAGAAGCAAAAAGCTATGCAGAAATACTTTGGCTGTTTATTTGACCATATAAATGACATAATTTATGTTGGATTTAAATTAATATTATATTATTATATCACATTCTGCAAATCAGTTAAAGTTAAAGTCAAGATTAGGTTAAAGTTAAGTTAAGGTTCTTGTTTTATTAAGCAATTTCAAATTACATTATAGCATATCGTGATGATTCGAATAAAAGTTTGATTATTGGTCGGTGAAATACAATAAAATCGCACTCTGAGAGTGCAAATCCAGTGCAGTGTGCATAGATGACATTGGTAGAACTGGCTGGCAAACCTGACCAGGATCTCATATCGTCTTGCTACTGCACTGTCTGGTACTCTAAGTGCAATATTACAGTACATTTTGGGCTTCTCACCTCTCAAGCAACTACATAACTCTGCATTCACGGTCAACATGAGGTTCATGGGGAATGTACTCAAGATAACTAGATTTACTTGGTCTGTGTGACTTGATTCAATATTTCTAAATTAAACATCGTGGGTACACGAGTAACAATAACTTTTGTACCTAAGCTAAAAGTTTTACAAATATAGAATTGGAGATGGGTAAAATTTAAATATGAAAGCAACAATTGATATCTCACCGGAAATGGCATAACATTAATTTATCTGATTTGCACTGCCATCTGACGGCCTAATGTACAGTTGTACGTTTCAATAGTATCGATAGTAAAATTCGATGTTCTGCTCTCGAGCAGCTGCTTTTGACGCCTACTTCACTGACTCACACCAGCTCACGGTGATCACTGTTTGCAATTTGTCCCGTTCTTGTCCTGGTCCTGCTTAATTTTTATTTCTTTCTCTCCCCCTATAATTGCAACAATGGCGGATCCTAATCATGACGCAGACCCCCTCAAGCCGATGTATGGTCCATTTTTCGGTGTGATGGGCTGTGCATTTGCAATGATTTTCAGCTCTCTGGGAGCATCATATGGCACGGCAAAATCTGGTGCTGGAATCTCTTCGATGGCAGTGATGCGACCCGAATTGATCATGAAGTCAATCATTCCCGTTGTTATGGCAGGTATCATTGCCATCTACGGTTTGGTGGTTGCGGCGCTCATTGCCAACGGTATCAAGCCCGGTGGAAAAGCTGGCGGTTATTCACTCTATCAAGGCTTTCTTCATCTTGGCGCTGGATTAAGCGTTGGATTTGCGGGCCTAGCTGCAGGGTACGCCATCGGTCTGGTGGGCGATGCTGGAGTACGCGGAACTGCACAACAGCCTCGCTTCTTCGTGGGCATGATTCTCATTCTCATCTTTGCCGAAGTTCTCGGTCTCTATGGCTTGATTGTGGCCCTTGTGCTAACTACCAAAACATAAGATGCAGTTAATTTCATCTATATCATATTGTTGATGTATTGTACGTTGTGTGATTTGATATTCCAGAAACAACAATACTTTGTTGTGGTTTAGTCATCTTTTTGTTTATCCACATTGTTTTTCTTTAATTTTTTTTAATCAAGCGATTATTTCTTATTTTATGTGTACATATTATTTTCCAAATATATGATTTTTATTATTTATTAATGATTAACTTGCTTTTAAGTTCTCACATTTAATTGAACAGTGTATTAATGCTAATAGCTAGTTAAACCAAGAAATGTTTATTTATCGGCAATAGTGGTGTCAATTAATAAATTTTGTAAATATAAGCCAAAAAATGTTTATCTCAGTTTGTTCTTTTGACTCTACAGATCAATAATTTTTCTATTTGTAATTGAGATTTATCAGATCAAGAAGTTTTGTCAAAATATTGTGCTCAAGCGCTAATAAAAAATAAATTAAAATATTGTGTTATTTGTGAATTGCTCCTAACACATGTTAAGCTTGTTTTGTGTTTATTTCATTCACACGCGTGCAAATTCAACTAACGTCAGTGTTAATACAAATCAACACGAATACTGTACAAGTCGAAAACTGACAAATCAACACTAGAAAAAGTTTTGATTTTTATAACTGATTTTCAAGGTTATTTTCTGATTTGTCTTTCAATGCACTTCACTGAGCAGAGCACGCAAAATCAATGCAAAAACATTCGCTTCGTACGCTATGGAGATTTTGTTTTGCTTAACGAGACATCACTGGTAAAACTAGGCATTGACAAGTGCCAATTGGTGGATAATAGTCCTGAAGCCGAAGTTTTGGTGGATAAATTGAAAAAGCGTTTCAAATGTCATCGAGTGGCAGTGAAGGGAAGCATCCAGAACGATAACTTTAGAACTCCTACAGTGACTATTTTAGGTCGTAACCAAGATCCTTGGGTACTCACTGTTGATAATAGAATCAAGTATTCGTTTAACATTTATAGCTCAATGTTCTCTAAAGGTAGACTTTGGATTATATGAGAATTGGGTTTTGTGAGATGGATAATAAATTTAATTTTATTGTATGTTTTTACAGGTAACATCAAAGAGAAACTTCGGTTGTCGAGGTTGGATTGCACCGATGAAACAGTGGTGGATCTCTTTGCTGGTATTGGCTACTTTAGTCTAGTGTTTGCGGTACATTGCAAAGCCAGACATGTCTACTGCTGCGAGTGGAATCCAGATGCAGTGGAAGCTCTGCGGCGCAATGTGGTACTCAATCGAGTTGAGGAGCGGGTCACTATTTGTCCGGGCGATAATCGAGTGACGTGTCCAGTGGATGTGGCACATCGAGTCAACATGGGTCTCATTCCCACTAGCCTCGCCAGTCTAGATGTCGCTTGTCGTGCTCTTCAACTCATCTCTCACCGTCCACTCTATCTACATGTACACGAAAACTTAAACTATGTTGAGCAACAGATTGATGATGAGACTTTAGGAAACTCTGCTTGTTTGGAAAAGAAACGGTCCATTTGGGCTCAACGAATTGTCAGTAAAGTTCAAGAGAATTTGAGCCAAATTAAACCTACATTAACCTTTCGAGTAGAGTCAGTTGAGATTAACTGCATCAAAGCCTACGCTCCACATATTGACCATATGGTACTTGATGTACGTATTCAAAGAGTTTCATAAAATTATTATTATTATTATCTATTATGGAAAGTTTTTCAATTTTAAATTCACTATTTTTGTTCTTATTAACATTGTAGCTTTGAAAATCTTTATTTTGTTTTTATTAATAACTCATTATTTGTTACAATTTATATTTTTAAAGAGTATATTAAAAATAATTAGAAATAGTAATGTAGAAATAGAAAAATAATGAAATTGATAAATAATAAATGGAAATTGAAACGTGTAAAACGATGTAAAATAACCCGCAGCGTGTGAACTGGTGAAGGGGTTTGCGTCTGTGTTTGTCAGCAGCTGGCATCGGCACGCGCTCTCTCTTTCTCACTCTCCCTTTCTCTCTCTCTTTATGGTGTTTTATTCGTTGTGATCTGTTGCACACTGGCTCTAGTCTCGTTTTGAGCCATGGACCAGCAGATGATTGAACCTGTGAGGATGCTGAGCGCACCCGAGATGAATCAAGGACCACCAACGTTTGTGGAGAAGATCGCAAGCACAGTAGCATTAGACTACACGGTGGAAAATCTCATCTCCTACCTGGATCAGTTCAGTGGCAGCGTAGAGGAACAATGTCATGCATTTGCCTTCCTCATCCAGTGGACTTCTCAGAAGCGCAAGGATAACAAAAGAGCATTGGAGGTGTTGCTGAGTCAAGTTCAGGAACGACTGGCGAGCATCAAAACCACTACCGAATTCTACCAACTGCAACGCCAAGTGCTTTCGGCCCATGTGGCTCAGCCACGGTGGGCACCTTTTGACCAACTCTTACAGATTTTCGATCTCGAATCACTTCTCAGGGATAAAGGCGAAGTAGCCAGCATCTTTTTCGATATTCTCAAAGTGACCCTGGGCAATCGGTTTGACTCATTTGAGCGCATCTTTGAACTCTTGCTTCAGTTTGGTGTGGACGATTGCGACACTTTGGTTCTCGCACTTACCATCTTTTTTGTCAAGGTTTAGTCATTCCATGTTCTTTCGTTTTATGGTTCTAATTTTTATTTTTAGTGTGACGGTCCTGCAAAAATGGCTTGTGTACTATTCCGCAAACATTCCAAGTTAACTAGAGAAATTTATCTAAATTTTTTAAAATCTGTTGATAAATTTTTTGTACGAGCTACTCTTCTTGAGTTTATCAAGAATCATAATATCGAAGGTACTCGTAAACAAGAGCGTGATGTAAAGCGCTTTTTCAATCATATGTACAATCATCCGCATTATCCAATCAATCCTAAATATACACCTCATTACATCGAAACTTTCAATCGTGAAAGCCTAAACTATCTATGCAGTCTCTATTGTGGTGGAGTAAGAAACTGTCATGGCAATTTTAATTATATAGTACTTGACTGTTTATCTTTTTTGTAGACTAAGTCAATGAGTGACGAAGCCTTTATGGAACTATGTTTGCTCTTGGTAAGAGAGTCGCCCAATATCAAAGATGCTCTCCTCAAGCGATTTCAACGTGACTCTCAAAGTCCATTTCGTCATGAATTTATTCGACGTTACGAGATCATACTCAAAGAGGATCCGTTTGCCTTTTCCACAAGCTCTTTCACAGACAAATGGACTCGCAATGAGCTCATCTATTCAGAATCTACTTGTTATATAGGAAGAAGAAGAGACAACTTTGACATTATCTTTATAGATGACGAAGTTTCTTTTGATAACTTGCTTCAAGAGTTGAAGGTGAGCTGATTGTTGTGGTGTCTGTTTGTTTAATATATCAATGCGAATTGTAGGAACTGCCCGAAAAGACGATTGGTCTAGACGCCGAGTGGCGGCCTCTGTTCGACTACCGGGGAAAAGCAGTGTCCATTTTGCAAATAGCCTACAGCAAATATCGCCAAAGTATCACATGCGCCATTTTGAGTCTTGCCAATCTCTCCAACCGATCTGCCCAATACCGACAGCTATGGAACCAATTCGCCAGTGACATTCTTGCTAACACCGAGTACACCAAAATAGCGTATGGCTTTGGTCAGGACCAGGAGATGTTGCGTTGCACGGTGGGCAGCAAGGTGTCGGTGGTGAATCTGATTGACTTGAATGACCACCTGGAAAACTTGCGCGTCTTCTTTGCGGGCCAACAGCCTCTCCCCAAGTCTAGCTCACGACAGCACTACTACCCCACTAGCCATCCGCCCCCACGTATGGATCCCTTGGTGCCAGTGATAAGCCGATCACGCAATCCCGACAAGAGTTTACAGGGTATTGCGGTACTGGTCTTTCTGCTCTTCGGTCACCACATGGACAAAGGTGAGCAGCAGTCGGACTGGAATCGTCGTCCTTTGCGTCCCGACCAGGTGATCTACGCGGCACTGGACGCCTACTGTCTGCTAGATGTCTACGGCTCGCTCCGGTCGTTGCTCACTCGTTCCGACACACTGCGCTCTCGTTTTCACTTCAACTCGATCGAAGAGTTGCTTCAACAGGCGTCCTCCTCGCGAAAACCATCCACTCGCTGAGTATAAATCCTCATCGAGCACTTCTAATCTTCTCGAAAAAAACAATGTTATAATTTATTCATGATTTTTAAATTTGTATCAAACATGTTTTTTAATTTCCATTTTGTATTTTTTCACTCTTGAAATCTAACATCATTACCGCATCTGGTTCATTAGCACTTGTGATCTGCTGTGATCTGTGATCCGGGAACAGTATTTTTGGGACAATTTTTTAGGTTTTGCATTGCTAATTTCAAATAAATACAATAATGTTTTTCTAATGTTTATCACAAGTAAATTGTAATATATTACAAAAATGCAAATTAATTAAATCCAAGTTGCATCAAAATTGTCTTTTTATTCGAAAAGATGTTAATATTTTTAAAGTCTCGATTTCATAATTCACCGAGTCATGCTCCTCACGGATCTCTAAAACTACTATTCCGAGCAAAATTCAACTTGGCACACTAAGGTGTCTTCAATTTTTTTAAGAAAATACTAAAACTCGTGAGATTTCTCGGGTTCCAAAAAGGGTAAATCAAAAATTGTTATCAATGTTTTCTATATAGGCTACTTTTTAAAAATCCAAAATGCTTTATTACTTTTTGAATAAATTTATCGCGCTAATACATTTTCGTATCCATATTAGTTTGAATTCTAAACATTTCTTGTTCCAGATCAACGCTCACTTAAAGTCCAGTGCAGTTTTGAGAAACTATAATTTTTAAATTTTGGATTCTTATTTATTTCTATATTAAATAAATATTTTTCTTTTTAATTTTTTTAAATTCCAACTCTAAGTTGGCCCGGAGCATAATAGCTCATTGATAAAGATTTAATTGAAAGTGAATTGAATATCAACAACAATCACAGCATTGTGTATGTGCTTAATCGAGCGTGCACGCCCTCTAGCGTTGATGAGTCACAGGTCAATCAATGACTAGGTCATGGCACACAGGTCTAGTTTGTTTGGTGTATAAAAGACAAAGTTCTTGCTACTCAGTCTGGCGTTGTTCTAAGGGGTTGTTTTGTGATTGAGTAAAAGTGAGCGAGAGAGATAGGAAAAAACAAGTGATGTAAAAGTGAACTTGGAATTTGTTGATTAATCGTGCATCTCACAGTGCTTTACTTTTCACTAATTTGTATTAAGAAAAGTTTAGGTCGCACTGTATGTTGAAATGTTGATTGGTTTACAATTGAAAAAACCTACCAACATAACGTGTGATAGCTGTAATTATCAAATTACACATTGTTAAAGTTTAATTTAAACTAAAGTGACACATCAATTGGCAATTATAGAGCCGCATGACCTTTCAAGAATGCTCTCGTTCTTTCGAGATAAAACAAGATACGTCATATTTACACACCAACAAGCATATCAGTACCTATGCCATAGCATAATTGTGCTATTTTACATTACATTCAAATTATGTTCTGATATTTTTGAAAAAATTATTTTTTTCTAAAGTTGCAGTGAAAGTTGAATTTGATTACTCTCACTAATCGATGGAATTTACTCCTATCAATAGTGGAAAATTTATTGTGCTAAACACAATGTTGAGTAACAATTGAGAGTGAACCATCTAATCTGCATGATTAGCCAAAGCACTTGTGCTTTGTACTACACCAATCATGGATTCATGAGCATTTTTGTGTATAATTTTAATAGTAAAATAGTATTTATTAAGAATAATAAATTTACTCGTTTTTAAATGTAAAAGATAACTATTTACAATTACCAAAGTTAATTCTATTGCAATAGCTATTATCAACATGGTTTCTAAAATGTGAGGAGAAAAATCTTTTTAAGAAGTTTGTTGTTCTATTAGCATCCAATTTGTGTGATGATGATTACTAATGACTAATCATCTTAAATTTGGAAGTGTCCCGATGGATGTTACCAAAAAGATGTTATTTAATCTTGGCTTTGAATCAAAGTGGTATTGAGTAGTTTGATAATCCAGTATGCTGATAAACAGTGATAAAACCTGGTGTGCCGTTTGACCAAGACCTCCAACGGAGATTACGGAAAAATTCAATCTCTCATAATACATCGAATCCGGGTAGACATCGTATAAATTATTTAAAGACTACTGGCAAGCTTTGTGAGAATCATTTCTAAGGGTGAAACATAATCACAAAAAACTAAACAACCCAACAATGAAGATCTGCCTCATCATCGCTATAGTGCTGGGCGTCGCCCTTGGTAAGTATACTTTGGTGCTTGAGAAGGAAATCAGACTAATGGTAGAAGGGAATGAGGAGCAGCACAGGAACACCACCACAACCACGACCATGAGAAGTACCCACACCACCGCAACACCGCTGAGGTGTTGATTCAGCGAGGAGAATTCTTGCTTCACCAAGCCCGCAAAAGCTTCGAGGAACACAAGCTGGCAGGCCGTGGTCATCTGTTGCACGCTCTCGAGCACGAGCTCATCCTGGTTGAGGCTCTGATTGTTGACCTGAAGAAGCAGCACGCCAACCCCGAGCACTTCTGGTCGTTGCACCACCTGCACAAGATCGAGGAAGAACTGTTGTTCCACGAGAACCGTGTGGCAGAGGAGTTGAGCATTGTGAATGAGCACGAGAAGAACCACCACCACCGAGGTGACACTGCCGAGCAACTCATCCACCGGGGCGAGGAATTGATCCGCAAGGCACAGGACTTGATCACACGACACCACGGACATGGTCACCGCGAGGTGGAGGCGGTCGAACACGAGATTCACTCGGTGCACAAACTGATCGAGGAGATCCGCGCCAAGAAGCACGGCGAAGAGTTGCGTCACCAGGAGGAGGCACTCGCTCGTCACGAACGATCTCTCGCTCATCTTATCGAGCGCATAGAGTCCAACCATCATCACCATGAAAACGAACATCATGAGAATCACCACCATGACAACTAGTATTCGCACGGATATGTTGACAAAATAAATATTTTTCTAATATTTAATTTTCTCACTCCCATAAAGTATTCTGATTAGTTGGAGCCTACTAGGTTATTATTTATCTTTTAGAGAGCCTCGGTCTGTAAGACCTGGCTCTCTATTAAAATCGGT
>DVQH01001185.1:0-14156 GCA_018231625.1 Papilio phestus | reverse complement strand
AAAATACATATACAGATAATAATAAAAGTAAAATAAATAATACAATATAATATATAACAGTCTTTATCAATAAGACGGACATAATATACAATATCCGTCTCTCTAATTTAGTGTACACATGTTTACGTTTCTAAAGAATCATTGTGTGAATTACAGATTCCAATCTTCCGTAGTTCAATTATTTATGGACTTCTGTTGAACTATCCTCAACCTTCAAGTTTGGGTTTACCTTAGGCGCGGGAGAATCCGGGGCACGTGACGCACGCGCGGCGGCGCAGCGCTGCCGCTCCTTGCACTCGAGGCAGTTGCGAACCGCGCACGTACACACCTGCGCACACGCTACACGCTACAAGCTACCGATACACGCTACTGCTAATGCTATAAACAATCTAACGTAATGCGAATAACACGTGATTTACACCGTGCACACGTGTTATACGATGCACATGTGTAATAGGACGCACATGTGTAATGGGACTCACGTGTGTAATGCGACACTTATGTGTAATGCGACACACATGTGTAAAGTGTCGCACAAGACGTGTAATGCGGCGGACATACCGTGAAAAGCGTCACACAATAAGAGTACTGGGACGCATAACACATGTAATGTGTACACACATGTATTATGTAGTACAGAATTTGTTCTTTCGTAAGTGATAGAAAACTACATTTTTTAATTCTGGCAAGTGTAACAAAGATTATTTTTTGATGTTGACATACTAAAGATTCCTGTATTTAAATTTTTTCGCAGCCAAAAACATGAACAGGAAAATAATTAACTAGATTAAACAAAAACCTACAGACCGACTGTAATTTCGGTTCTATTGAAGTAAGACTGTTGTCTAAAGAAGGCGTTTACAATTTCCTACGAAGCAATACCCTAATAGTCTGGAAGTACTCAAGAGAATTTAAGAACTAGAAAATTGTTCATAAAATCGAAAGAGTAGGAAAGACCTAAGAAAAATAAATTAAGTAAGATATTCTTTTTATACTATTTAATGCTGATAAAACACTCTATATTACGACTTTATGGACTAAAAGAACAACTAACAATTTCGACGATTTCTATCAAAGTACTAGATTAGACGGTTTTCACTGACCAATCTCAGACACTGGCGTAGTATTCCACCACTAGACATATTTTTCTCAGCCTCCAGCTCAGCAAAGTTGAGAGCGCTAGCGAAAATGAGGACGTCGGCCATGCTGACCAGCCGTTGAAGGAATGTCACAGCGACCTCCACAGGCATACCCTGAGTCGGCTCTATAACGTCCAGCTCATTCTAGAAGTAAACATGTAATATGAATATTCGTAAAGTAAAAACTGTAATAGGGAAATCAGTGATCTTACATTGGGAGATGTTGCGGAGGCGAGCAGCGGCAGCAGACCGCCGCACGCGATGATTAGGTTGTCTGCGAGTTGGCTGATTAGGTGCACCGTGTTTACCACAAAGATCGCGTTCTCGCTGCTGTTCACGAAGTCTATCACCGATTTAGTCGAGTGACTGCGCCACACCTAATACAATAAAACTAGTTTAATTGAATTGGCAATTTATAATGAAATTATTTTAACGCCTTGGATTTCCGATGCAAAAATAAACTTCTATATTACTTTATACATTTATAGAGGAGGTACAAATTTAATAAGACCTGTATGTCAGTCTCCAGTGAGAAGAGAACGTCTGAGAGCAGTCGCTGGTGGATGTAAGACCACCGGAACTCGGGGATGCGGAACGGGGGCCGCGTCGGTCCCGGTGAGAACATCGGCCGTGTGCACTTCGGACGACTTGATTCTGTAAACATACAAATTTCTACGGAGTAAATAAAGGATCAAGAAATAACATAAGTAACACAAAGGTATTTTTGAACCAGCAGATATCAAATTAAGTTAAAATGTATGTATAAACGCACCGAAGTGATTTGAATCGACTTGAGTACTCGTGGACGCGCTTCGCGGTCGTTTTGGTGAAGCGGATGTGTTTGTGCCTTGCGATACGTTTTCTGTTCTGCCGTCCTGTTTCATCTCGCTATCACCCGGTAAGCTAACTCGTCTCTTGTCTCTCTCGCTCTCTCGACTTCTCTCTTCCTCGTGCCCCTGTTCTTTTTTGTTGGCAAGCGAAATATTCTCGCTAATTGTCGAAATTGGTGGAATTTCTGGTGTTTTACTATCTTCCGATTCCTCTGTTTCTACTCTATGGCTATCATTTTTGGCATTTTCTTCGGTAATTTTACTAGACAATATATCTTGCGACGGTCCGTCACTATCGGGATTAACTATGAAATCTCCATCTAAAGGTAGGACATTTCCTTCCTCAGAATGTTCAGAAGTCGAAGCTCTCCTAGGGCTTTCGCTCTCTTTGGTCATCGTCTCTTCTTGAGCTTCACTTTTAGCAACAACTGTTGAAATTAGATCCATAACAAGTTCACTAGCGATCGTTTCAACGGTTTGTTTTTGATCGATCATTTCTTCCATGTCCTGTTCGAAGTCGTCTCGTCCGTTGGGCGTGTTCCCCTCAGAGTGCAGTCCGCCGGATATCGCTCCAGAGTCCGTGTCATCGTCCGCCTTCAATTTCACTGTCTCTAGGGCTATAGACAGTACATCGTTGACAATGTTAATAGCGATATGTTTAGGATCATCGGCGGTTATCTCTTCAGAAATACTAGTTTCAGACTTTTCCTGCATTCTTCTGGGACTCGTAGCCTCGCTGGGGGTTAAATATAATTCGGACCGATCCGATAGTTCTGATTCCCTCTCGTGTACAATATTCATATCGACGACTTTCTCAGGACTCGTAGCTTCGCTCGCAGATAAGCTCGAGGGTATACCTTCACTCTTATCCGTATTATCATCTTTGGTGAGGCTGTCTCCTACGTCCCTAACCGGAATGTAATCCAGGCTGCCTTGCCGGCTGAGAGGTTTGTCTGTCTTGTCCGAGTCGATTATTCCGATGCCGGATTCGGAACTCTCTAGCAACTTGTTGTCAATAATGGACTGCACCAGTTCGCTGTCGGGGGGGGTCTGCTCATCGCCGAGCTGCTCGCCCTCGTCCACTGCGTGCTCGGTTTCATTATTAACACTATCACAACCGTCGTCGGCGCCGGCGTCGGAGCCCGTGCTCTGCTTAAGAGGACTATGCACTTTACACACGTCACTATACACTTGTGTAGTCCGCGGCTCCTCGCTCCTGTCACTATCACGGGAATCACGCTTGTTGCAGTTGCAACCCTCGACCTCCCTGAGGGAGAGTCCCTTGCCGATCTCCGTCTGCGCCGCGTGGTTAAGGACGTTCTGCTTCTTGATGGTGGCGGGAGTGCTGGCGGCGCTGTCGCCGGCGTCGGAGCGCAGGCGCGGCGCGGCGGGCTCTGTGTGCCTATCCCAGCCAGAGATGGTCGATATCGGCCGCTGCTGGCGCTCCGCCGGGTCCGTGATGTTGTCCGCACGCCGCTGCTCGTAGTGCTCGTACATTTGGGCGAATTGAAGCTTGAACTCCTCGTACGAAACCTGAAATTAGAAAAACAAATTCTATCAGACAAATTTCTATCGATTGGTACAAATAAGTTTTTCAGTAATTAAATAATCGTTACCTTGGAGTGCACAATAGCAAGCGTGTCGACCCAGACGCGCCAGCCGCCGTACTCGTGCTTGATGGCGTGATGCAGCAGCATGCGGAATAGCGAGTACACCATGTCGGAGATCTTTTGCTCTTCTGCGTTCTTGGGGTGGATGTAGGCCATGGCCACCAGCCACTCCTGCCACACCGACATCTGCAGCACAGTGCGTCGATTCTCGCGGTTGTTGCTGCACAGCAGCGTCATGTCCGAAAGGAACAGCTTCTTTACTTCCAGCAGCTGTTCTGTCTGCTTCGACTGTCGGATCAGTGTTGCTACCACTTTTAATATCACTGGAATTGAAAAATATAAATTAAAATATACATTAAGTTACTTGTATTTCTCAATATAATCCAAATGTGTCTCACTGGGGTTCTCCAGTCGGAAGTGCGGCTGGGGCTCCGGATGGCTGGTGTATAGGATCTGCTGCGCCACGTGCTCTGTCAGCAGTTCATACAGCGCGTTGTACACGGGCAGCGACAGCCCCGCGCTCGCCGTGCCCCCCGTGACCCCAGGGCCCCCGGCGGCGCTCCCCGCGCTGCCCACGGTGCCCCCAGTTCCCGCCGCGCCGAGCCGCGTCGCCAGCAACGTGTACAAGTTGTGGGGCGACATCACATCATATTTACGCCTGTGTATTACATTAGTTTTGAACTATATGTAGAAAAATAATGAAACGAACTATACAAAATGTACAAAAGAGTATAACATACTTGTGTGTGCTTCGACTAAGGAAGAAGCCGAGCAG
Organism: Papilio phestus; assembly: GCA_018231625.1. Classification (NCBI taxonomy): domain Eukaryota; kingdom Metazoa; phylum Arthropoda; class Insecta; order Lepidoptera; family Papilionidae; genus Papilio; species Papilio phestus. Next base: position 9,802 of record DVQH01001185.1, on the reverse strand, counting down.
TTTGAGGGCTTGCAATCTGATCAGCTGACTCTCTGAGGCCAGCAGTTTGAATATGGTTCTTACTCCACCCTGTGACATTTTGTTATATTAAGCTGTTAGATTTTTGTCGAGGAGTATATTAAAGATGCACATTTAATACCTTAGCATCGAAAGCGGGCACCATCGAGCTGGGATGGTCTGACATCAAAGATATCAACATTTGTAGGACATCGTGAAGATTCTCGTCCTGGAAAACACAAAAAAAAAAACAACTAACCATTAATGTGCTTACAGTCTGTTGAAAATATCATAACAAAATACGTAATATATGCATATAGCTAGTAATAATTTGCTAAGATATTCGATTCTAAATGGGTAGGAAATTTATATCTTTGTCTATACCTCGTGCATTGTAGTGAGGTAGTTGAGGATGGCCTGCAGCTCGTCCTCCTTGACTCCGTTGCCAATCATGATGAGCTGCTTCAAGAACAGCAGGATGTACGCACGGATAGTCAGGATGTCCTTGTGCGCGGGACGGGGACCTTCTGTAATAATAAACAATCACATTGGTCTCTTGGCAGTTTCACTTCGATTAAGAAATTTAAGAAAACTTTACCTCTCCTTTTACTATTGAAAAAAATGAACGAATCTTGTGATGTTGCAAATTATTTGGTAAATTGCTGGACGACATCTGCTTGTCAAAAAGTAGTTAAAGGGATAATCGCTAATTACACTTTAGTTAGCCGATCATCAAAATAAATGTTAGAAGGAAAGCTGCGATATTTCAGAGGCGAATAGAGATGTACTACAGATAAATGGTCGTCAAATAAAAGTGATAAAGCCTTAGTAAACGAGCCTGCGAGAGTCGGTACGACAGCGACAAATTTGTTGCGATTTAGTCCCCCCTGCTGCTACGCCCCCCACGCTATCGTTATAATGTCTTCATATTAGGGCAGATGAATTGTTTCCGGAGCTGCGCCGGTCATTTATCAACTCATCTCTGATTCCTTACCTTGATAACGTCGTTTTATTAACTTAATATAAAACTGAAACATTTTCCTCGAATTTTATTTACTTTGTTAAGAAATTAAACAATAAAATACTATAATAAATCGTTGCTACCATAAACAACGTAGGTTAAAATTTTGATTAAAGTACTAGCTTTAGCCCGCGACTCCGTCCGTAAGCAGTATAAGTAAGCAGGATATCTAATCTTCCAAACTATTCTCTACATCTATGCCAAATCGAGATTCGTTCAGCGTTTTAGGTTACACACGTTAATCCTTACGTAAATCCTTCCATCTATCCATCTAAACTTTCGCGTTCATATTAGCAAGAAATAAGATTTTGAAGTAATGTCGGAAAGTCTGGTCTTTTTAATTCATTTTTCCTAATACAATTTAAGTATTGAACAACTAACAGATGATCCCAAGATAAAGATATTGCCAAATAGAGTCTAACACTACTTACCCAATCCTTTAGGGGTGATCCCACTCTTGGTCCTAGGATTAACCACCCAATAGTAGTATTTCAGCGTGTGTACAGTTTGCAGGACCGTGCTGACTCTCCTCACGCTGCCGTAGATATGAGCATCTGCCAGGAAGTCGGTCGCCAGGTAGCAGTACAACCTGGCCTGCACCGCTGCTGGTGTGTGGATCCACAGCGAGGGGTTGAACAACACGTGGTCTAGCAGCTGCCACGTCACGAAAGAATGACAGAAAGACTGAATTAGCATAGACTTTTAACTGTTCGATGGTCGTTAGCGTAACGCTCTCTTGTTGTTTGATTTATATTAAATAAAAGTCTGTATGGATTTTATTTCACAAATAAACCATTATTAGTCACAATGTTGTAACCTAATAAGACCTTTAGGTACGTTTACTAAGTGTTCGATGTGAGAAAATCAACTTAGAAAGCAGTGTAAAATATTTTTTTTTCTATTAACTTGATTTTTTAGTGTAACTCCAAGTGTATTCTAATGTGGGCACTGTTTTTAATCTATAAGCCCCAAGTGCAAAGCAGTGATTTTATAAACTGACGAAACTAATTACTTTTATGCTTGCTCTTTATTGAAGCAGAACCCGTTTGAGGACTTTGAATTCTAGGAACTAAAATCGAAAATTAATCAGTGAAGCTTAATTCTGCAACATTTAAAATTAAAAAATTAGAAATGATTTCCCAAAAAGTCCATAATTAAAAATGATGTATAAAAGGTTGTGCGAGTTTTTGTATAAATTGGGTGGTAGGGGGTATAAAAGCAAGAGGAGCATGCGCTAACAACCATCGAGGGGAAAAATAAAAACTTGCAGCTTTTGGAAATTGTGCGTAGATTTTTCATTCTCGTTTGAAACTTTTGACGAAGTCATCTAAAAAAGCTTTCATTAAAAATGTAAGAATGTAGTTTTATGCAAAGGAATAAATGCAGGAATCCCCAATGTCGAAACATCAAAAAAATAAAAATCATATTGCTCTGTTTTCAAACGTGTTTTGGCTGTGTAAATGCTCTGTTAAAAGTGCACAATGTGAATTAACAATTTTGAACTGTATTAAATTTGTATATATTTAATCAAAAAAAAATAGATAATTAATGACAAGAATACACCAATTGTATGTAAATTAATACATAAAGGTGATTGCAATATAAAAGGTTGGATATAGCTACCCAAAGCGGTGCCCATATTTAATTTGCTTCATGTAGATGTCGCTACTGAGTCACTACTTACCTGGACATTTGTTATAATGTAAAGCGTAAGCTCTTAAAAGCACAGGATATTAGATCAGGCTTATCAAAAACATTCGGGAAAACTTTTTCGTAACGTAATCGATATACATATATCTGTGCTAACGGCAATAAAGATCAATTAATACATATTTTCTCGACGAAGTAACGAATTCTTGCATCTACAAAAATTCGTAATAGACTCTCTGGTAATTTTAAAATAGCAACGACTGATGTCAACTCATCTCAATAGATATATCTTTACTATCCTATGAGATCCTGCTATTTATCTAGACAAGTATTTGGTATTTGAGATGTCGCCAGTGCATAAAGGCACTCTACCTTTCTCTCTCCCTCTCTCTGTCTATTTTCATTTACTAAAAATAAAAAAAGCAAAAAAGATAGGAATTAAACCATCGCTCACCTGTTTGAGTAGTAGATCAGAGTTAGGCGAGCAGCATGTAACGAGATGTTTAGTGAGGTGCAGGAAGGACGCCAGCGTGTCTGCAGTGAGGTGGTCGCGACCGCAGCGTTGCAGCATATGAGATACGACGAGGAAACCCCGGCATTGCAACATGTGTTGCTGCACCGTGCTGCATGACTCCACCAGCGAGCACACGAAACCAAGCAACTTCGAACTGGAACCAATAATCAGGAAATTTTACACTTGGTTTCAGGGAAACAGAAAACGGCTTCGGTTTTGTACCTTTGATCTTAAAAAAAACATCTTCCAAAATAATCTACTGCAATATTGCTATTAAATTTAATCAGGCTTTACATGCAAGTGAGTAAAGTTGTCCTTGAATGGCTTTAGCCCACATAATATTGCACAGAAAGTACATAAATTTCGATTGTATATATAAACGGCTAATGGAAGGATTATATCACAACCCGTAAGATATTCAGCAAATATATTATCTCCTCGATGTAACCCTTCCTGTGATAACCAAACCTCCATTATGCAAATGTGACTTGAACGGTTACAGATTAAACATTAACTGTGTCAGTTAATATTGCACAATCTTTAGTAATAATTTACCTTTCACGATTATATCCAAGTTTGACGTTTTAAATAGAGAAATTCGAGCTTTATTAAAGGAAAAGCACAAAAAGAATAACAAATCACGTAATTATACCGAGCTATGTTTCTTTTTGTTGCGACAAAAAATGTTTTTCCGCGGCTACAAATTGAATTGTAAACGAAGAAAAAAAGTTAAAATACACGAAGCCCTTAGCGAATAAATTACTGTCGCGCACATAAAACGCTGTTCATAAATCCGAACAAGGGGCAAGACCAGGCAATTAGGAGTTGTCAGGAGTTCTAGCTATTACCCGCCCGCTTCGAGATGCTTGGCAACTTCCAGGGGCGATTAGCGAACGACAACTAAAGTGCATTAAGACGGTTTACGTTAAGCTACTCAGAATATTAATGAATTGTTCCTATACTAGAAAGTTTATTCTAACTTCTACATAGTTGTATTTTAGTTTAGAAACTCTACTAGTTTTATGAATTCTGAATAACGACGAAATCAGAGGCAGTGTTTACGATTACGAGGTTATTGTGGCGTTAGTGGAAAGAGGGTCTAACTTACCATAGCATAGGGTCTCTCTTAGGCTCATTAGGAGGTGCGTCGTGCGGCAGATCGAGTTGTGCGAACAGTGGAAACAGGACTTGCACGCCGCCGATAGAGTTAAGAGCGCTGTGTATGGAGTGTGTTACCACTGCCTTCACCTCCTACAAACAATGGTAAACAGTAACAAGTGTAACTATTGCTAGAAATGGTAAAAATAAAAATAAACATACAAACAATGAATTCGAAAAAAAACTTACGACTCCAATTGCATAGTGTCCATTTTCTTCTAATAAAGATTATACAAAACAACAAAGAATTTTTATCAAGAGTCATTATCCCTGGGGTTTAATTTCTATTAAGGTCTAACCGGAAATGATTAACATGATTTTTGTGTGTCAATAAATCTCCTTGTAAGTTCTAATCTCCTGGTATACCTGTAGCATTAGTGCGTGCGGCGTGTGCACGAAGTATGAGACGTTGCCTTTAGGGGCAGATTGCAGACAAAGTTGGCCATCCGTCGCCACAGGGTTGTACATAAACACGATGGCTGAAGACAGTTTGCCGTCGTACAGCACCTGAATATAAACCAACACTCACAAATCTGACAGAATGCGAAGAGAAATATTTGAAAATGAGAGCAAGTCTGAGAGATTTAATTCAAGTTTGAAATTAAATTCTACATTTCAGAGAAACATATTTTTAATTATCGTAATAATAATAATAATTTCAAATTAATAAACGTTAACAATTAAAACAATAGTAAAATTATTAAACAAAACACTCAAACAAGTTAAACATGCACTAATAACAGATAAATAACCAAATTGCAGGAAAGCGGTTTAAATTGCGAATACCATATTGTTAAGACAACGATCGAAAATGTAGCAAAACTGATGAGTAACACTAAATACAAAGAAAACAACCGTGTTAGTATCCCAAAGTTAAAGATAACAAAAAAATAAAAGATAAATTTAAACAAAATCCTTATCAAGGCGTTTAGTACGTTTTCCGAGAAATTACTTAATGAACGATAGATGGCGCTGCACAAATGCTCCACCCTTTTAGTTTATTACAGCGTATGAAACTGGCTTTTTCCTAACTCTTATTACACTTGAAAGTTTAAACGAAAAATTGATGTTGACTATATTCATCTCAATAGTTGAAAAATTATACAAAGTTCTTAACTATACTTAAATTGTTGAAGTTAACCGTATAATTTCATCAAAATTAGTAGAAATTTAGTAAAAATTAGACACTGGCATGGTGGGATTTAGTGTTTCGTTGATTTTTATATTGTATTTTTATAACAATTTCATGAAATATCAAGTAAAAATATAAACAAAACAAGATGAGAAGATTAAGTGGTGTAAGCGGTGAGCCATTAGCTGAGATAACACGCGACGTGCAGGGTTGCCACTCCGCTCAAACTAAACACATATATTAAAGAACCATATCTTTTCGTTTATTTTTTTAACACTAATTTTCTTAAACAAACGATTACAAATTAACTTCTAGAATTAACAGAAGTTTTAATACATTTAAATATCTAATAACGAATACTAAAATGCTATAGAAGTCATTGGGACTTTTTTTTACGTAAGTAGGATTTTAATAAAACAACTTGTAGTAAAAAAATATATACGTGTACTAATGTGTTAAAATCTTTTATTAAATGAAACAATTTACTCTCGGACGATGAGAGTTTTTTAACTTGGTAAGATTAAACAATATTATAATACGAGTATATCGCAGTGACAGCCCTGCGTAAGATATGAATCCTTTCGACAGTAGCTTTTAAGGTTAATGTAATTGTTGCGGTCGGTGTCTTCTTACTCGCCTCGCTACGGATAAGTCCCTATAATCTGATCCAACGTTATACCACATTACACTACAAAACAAAGATTTTCATTACGTTACGAGACCTTACAAACAAATCGACAAAACACGACGTCAAAACGAAGTACTTTTGTAAATTTAAAATTTCTCCCAAACTATAAAAGCTAGAGTTATAAATTAAAAAAAACTCTAAATAGAATATGAAATTGGCCATTCGACGTTTTTTGTTTGGTAATTCTAGCTTTAATACTTTAAGAGATATTGGTATTTGAAAATTGTATTATAAAATTTTGACGTCATTACTGACTAAATACGTATAGAGATCTAGCGACTACTTTCTAATATTCTTTTCTCTATTATATTCAAAGTTAATGACAAGGATGGCAATAAGATGACAAGTCGATAAAGCACTTTAAATTACTTGAAGACGATGTGCAGCAAGCGCTGTAATGTGGCGGAAAGCTTTCGCGTTTATTTGTTGCTGAGTGCTGTAGCGCTGTTTGCTATAATGCATGCTGCGAGTGGCTAATGCCTCACACTTAAATAGTGTTTTAATGTTTCACACTTACTTTGATTTTTTTCTTTTATAACAATCTTTACTGTTTATTATTAACTATTCCAACGACTTTTGAGTTCGAGTGCCAATACGCCTGATATTGTAGAATAGCAATTCCTTAGGTCATGACATTTGCCCTAAACGCCTGCCACTTTACGAACAGCAACGGCTTCACTTAAGCTCACCGATTTAGGATTAAGTATTTATTAAACTCGGTTTATATGATATCATTTATAAACTAGCTCAAATTACATCTATTTTTCATCACAAGTTTTCATCACAGTGATATTTACAAGTTTTCAGTTTCAGTAGTTTTTAAACAAAATCATTTTTATTTTTACTCTTGTGGATTATTGTACAAACATTGTAAACAGATACAAAACAACATTCTGAACATAACACATCAAGTTGTATTAAGTTGTCATAGTAACTAAGAGCATTCTCGAAGTGAGATGAAGCGAACACAAATCTCAAGCGACGACAACGAACACGGTGAAAATAGACACAACGCGGACTTGAAGAAAAATAATTTAAAAGCCGAAAACGTTTAATTTAAAATGCTCTTCCATTTTAGATAAAATATTTTAACTTTTTACTCGCATTAATTTTAAAAAGAATGCTGGAATTGTAGTCTGACAAAAGTATTTACTCTTAAAGATACAAATAGTATAGAAATAATGTTTTGTTACGATCTACGAAGGAAAAACACAATTTTCTCTTTCATTAATTTTCGAAGCGTAATTCTAAAAGCTAATTGTTACCACAAAATTATTAAACTTGACATTTTCTACTATTATCTTCAATTTGTTTATTACAATCTATCTAAATATAACACTTAAAAAAAAAGATAAATATGTTTTTGATGTCTTCTAAAATTAAAAAACTTTGTGTTAGAAACCATTATCACGGCAATTGTAACAAGCGAGTCTTTTTAACATAGTTTGAATTTAAAAGAGATGATGGTCTTAAAAGAAGTTAAAAATTACATATCAAAAATATATTCGATGTCATAGTAAAATTAAAAAATAACAAAACCGTATCGCTTTTAAAAATTCCATATTACTTTCTAATATAATCCCCAACAAGTAATAAACTTTTGAAGCAAAGGAAATTGTCCGTTACAAGGAAACATGAAGTCGATTAAAATTCCATAACTTTAGACAAGTTTGATCTTACAATGGAAGTCGAATGTCGAAAGTCGGTGGAAGGGAGAAGGCAGGGAAGATATATTTTTTTTATTAATTGAATACGATCTGTTTATACTTTAAAATGCAATGAAATATTGAAGATGTGGTTTGTATTTCAAATAACTTTTTGATTAAAAATAATACAATGATTTCAAAATTAATTTGAAGACCTAAAAACTAAAAACAATTGACATTTTAGTGTGCTCTCGTTTTAAAAAAGTAATCTGCATTTGACTACAGTATTTCCTATCGTTTTAACATCGATAATTTTCGCAACTCTATCCAACCCTATAACTTTCGTATCAGAAATTTCTTCTAGCAATAAAAGTTTCGGCCGGTTTTGTTCAGTTTTCAAAAGCGCGCGTCGCATCGTTACGGACCTCGGGAGTAATAACTTTGAAGTCTTTTGTTATAACTTTGGAAACATCTTTCGCTTGCTTTTACCAAACTTTTTACACAACAAACATTAAAAAACGATATTATAAAACGAATACTATAAAATTACATCTATTTATTGTAAACATCTATTCCAGCTTCAGGGAATTTGTAATAAAAGATTGATTGCAAATAAATATTAATACCTACCTAAACAGAGGATTCGTTGGAAATGGAAACAGCTGCCACGGATCAAATTAAAATGAAAATTTGCCGAAAGTATTCAAATTAGGCGTATACTTGTGAAATATTCATGAGACCAAGTACCAGGATCACACGAAGGGCAGGTGAGCCTTATTGAATAATTACTGTTTAATTATATAAATAATGAATAATACGATAGTTTGATTAAGGAATTATTTCTCAGATTAGTAAAATCTGGTTTAAACATTGCAGTAACTCGATAGCTAAATTGTAGTTGGTCGGTTGTACAAGTTTCCTGTAATCCGGTACCGTTAAACTCTCTCTAACAAGTTAATTCAATGATCCTAGATCATTAATTTAACTACCACACCTACTCGTTATAACTTTAATGGAGATCCCACAAACTGTCTCTGAGACAACCCTAAACTCAACATTGATTACTGTTAGTATTCTAATAAAGATTTTACACTTCATATGTTATTATCATGCAATAATTCAAATTTAAATTTTGTTAACACCCTTAAGTAAGTTTTATCCCGTTAAAAGTGACCTTCAAATATCCAATTTTAAATTAGTAATTCCAGATTTCAGATTTTGTATCTTACATCATGTACATTCTGCGTTGGATCGTGTATAAGATCGCCGTACTTATCTACCCGGACCTCAGCGGTCGGTAGAGGCACTCTGGACTCGGAGTTGAAACGAAACTGACCCTGGACATCACAACATCATGATCTGTGTCAAATACATCACTGTGCAACTAGCAAACTGAATACTTGACACTTGCATGTAACATAGAATGATTATACCAGCAATTTTCTCTTGTGACTTGTGACTAAATCAGTTCTAAGTTTCCTTGCGTTAGTGTCAAGTATTCATGGCTACATGTAAAGCAGAATGAACACTTGAGATAGACGTAGCAAGCGGCGCGTCATGCTTACACGCTTGCATGCTTCAATATCTACGAGCAGGGTCGCATGCGCGGCGGCCACTTCGCGCGCTTCATCCGCCAGCCTCCTGCCTCGAGGCGTCGAGTCTTCCTTTACAACTACGCTATCTTCTGCTCCCCTGGTATCTTCAGAAGCGTCGGGATTGGATTCGGGATCGATATCAGGATTGGGATCGTTTTCGGGATCGGGCGGGGGTTCAGCGTACTCAAGCTTGGGTGCGGCCGTCTCGCTCACCCTTTTGTGGTTTTCCGGCAAACTGATGTTGCATTCGTTGTCGAAACGGAATTGGCTCTGATATCCGAGGTTAGCAGGAAAGAAATATTACACATGATTAAAAATCTAAAGTTAAAATCACATACTATTTAGTGTCGAAATCAATTAATAGACTTAAGAAATAATAATGTTAAAGATACATTACACTT
>DVQH01001184.1:0-14160 GCA_018231625.1 Papilio phestus | reverse complement strand
TCTGTTTGATTATTATCAGGCAATTTACGAGAATTTGGTAGTACTGCCCCTAAGCCTTTAGTTCACCTAGATTATTAATTTACTTTCAATTTCATTACTTTGTCTTTGGACTATAATACATGCAGTTTGTAAGGAATTATTTATATGAAATCTGCGACTAAAGCTTCAATATCAACTAAGAAATCCAGAAACCATATCGCTTATCTAAATTTGACTTTTAAGATGCTTTAAAATAGGGTACGGGCACTCAGTACTGGACTAGGCACATAGCCAATAACATGATCTTTTCTCTAATTATAAAACTGATGTCAATTCTTGCTAACAGAGTAGTTTAAATAACTGCTCCTTAAAAAAACATTTCGCCTTCCATAATGATTTTGATGGTGTAATCTAACATCAAATTTATTTATTTCACAATAAGTAAAACAAGGTTAAGTAAATTATATAGTTACGGCTTCGTCTTGCAATTAGAAAAACAGAAATGCAGGACTGTAAAATGATTTGAGAATGATTTAATTGAACATGGTGATTTGGGCACCTAAATGGATAATTAATAGACTGCTGCCAGTTTAAACCATTTACAATACTATATTTTACGTCCCAATTTATGAGCGTTGTCATAAATTCAATACCTTTTTTAGTTGCATCGTAAAACTTTTCCACACCCTAGGATACTAAAAATAGATGAGTTATGGACATTTTTCAATGTTTATTTTAGTAGATCGATTTTAGTGGCAAAATTTCATTCACTATTAATTTAATACCGGATATAGATAAAAAATATAAACTACTAGCTTTCTCCCGTGACTCGATCCGCGTTAAATTAAAAAAAACAACAAAAGTGAGTAGCCTATGTGTTCTTCCAGACTATTTTCTACGTCTATACCAAATTTCATTGATATCCGTTCAGCCATTTAATAAAAAAAACTCTAAAAAACATCCATCCATCTAAAGTTTCGCATTTATAATATTAGTATGGATATAACGTATGATTAAATTAACCTATAAATACAGCTTCAGTAAAGTACTATACAGTAATAGAATTTAGTAATAAAGCGTTTATATACAGCTAAAAGTAGGCATCATAGCTCTTTGAAATAAAAACGCAGACCACTTCCACAACTGCTACAACTAATATGGAATACTGCTGCATATTCCAAACACATTCAAGATGAACTATACAAAAATCTGTTAACGTGCGTTTAGGAATATTAGACCTAATTCGTTCTAAACCCACGCACACATTTAGTCCTTAGGCTTGGAGACAATCTTCATTTAGGAGATCATAGCGGAAGAGATGGTCTGGATTCTACGGTGGTATAATTTTCAGAGATATAACATTTCCTTCTGCAAGTGGGCGACATCTTGTAATCACGAAGCTAGTTACCATGGAGATGAATTGAGTCATTTGTTGACTACGAGACGTGATGTCGAGAACTTGCTTGGACTCATGGCAGTGTAATTGAATTCATAGATGATTGTATGTACGAGGAAGTCTTCTACAAGATGGGCAAAAAGAAAATATTTTTAAGCAAATTTTGTAGAAGCAGTCATACTTTAATATTATAAATGCGAAAGTTTAGATGGATGTATTGATGTTTGTTAGAGTTTGTAGCTTAAACGGCTAAACATATTTTGATAAAATTTGCCATAGATGCAGAGCATAGTCTTGAAGAACACATAGGCTACTTGCATTAGTTCCGTGCGGACGGAGTCGCGGGCGAAACCTAGTCACAATATAAGGTGAGGAACTAAACATTGGTACTGAGAGTTCTGTTGTCTTAGCTTGTAATCTATACAAACGTCACAAAGAAGTAAATTTGGATTTTTCGATTTTTGTATGTATTCGATTCACGTAATAACTACTGGGCCGATTTCAAAAAGTCTTTCACCATTAGAAAGGTTATTGATCTGTGAGTAACATTGGCTATATTTTATAATTTTACACCGGCAAAGTCGCAAGCAACAGCTAGTATGTAATAAAAATAAATGACAACAACTATGAATGTGTCTAGAAATGCCTCGGCCGTGAACTGTAATTCTCATAAATTTTAAAATAGCCACCGACACCGAGTAATGCTTGATTCATGCAGGAAACGAGAACAAACCTTGAAACTTAAGAACTGAATAAAGAGCATTGTAATTGTTGCTCATTAAAAAAAAAATCATTCCTATTCTTGTACAAACATAACTACATAAAGCGGAGGTTAAAAAACAGATATCGCCAAATCACATTCCGAGAACATACAACTAACTACAAAAATGAGTTTTTATAAACAACCAACTTTTGCACGCGACTTCGCCCGCGTCAAATTAAAAAATATAACGCGAAAGAATTTTTAAAATTGGCCCAGTTGTTTTTGAGTTATTTCAATACAAACAAAAACACTAATCTTTTCTCTTTACAATATTAGTATAGAAGTATAGTTTACAAACAATACATCTAAAAAAAATGATGGGCTTAATTTTTTCATTAAAAAAATTAATGCCAAGCATTCTCACGATAGATGATATCATAAAACTTCACGCCTCATATCACTAACGAAATGATTCATCAGTTGTTATTAATTTCGCGACCATACATCTTGTGATTGTTGCAAATGTCATTGGTCTATATAAAATGAATTAATGAAACAAGACAAGACTTAAGTCCATTTTCCACGTACGTAATTCTGCAGACGGACGCACAATGCTCCTTGGAAACATACTCAGACAAATGTGTCCGCACTTTCGAATCCGCTATGAAACGGTTACTTCGATACATTCACGCACAGTGGAAACCCGGCTTAATAACCGCACTAGTTGATTTGAATAACTGGTCGGCGGTGCGCGCATTGATTGCGACTATTTGATCTTAGTTAATTAGAAACTCGGCGGTTGTTAAAGAATTGAATAAGTACATAGAAAGTCTTTTACTGTTTCGGTACAACTTTCAGCTTTGAGTAATGGTGCAATTACTATTTGATATAATACCTTGTGGTGTTACAAACATTATTTTACGACTTCTGTCTATAGGCTCACTAGTCGTTGTCTGCTTATTACGTACGATTTGATATTTGATCCCCTTGTAAAAGATAATAAGGTAAAGAACTTTCATTATAGGTATATTGTGTTTCAAAAATTTAAAGTTAAATTTAAAAACAAATGAATCCGACATTTCAATCTTCGGATGTTTTTACCGGAAGGTACTAATCTAAGTTATTAAGTAAATAAATAACAGTAGAATTAGGTTAATTGCACAACAAACATAACTTAGTAACTTTATGATAAAACAGTGATGTCTGTATATGATAACAACTTCGATAAAAAGCATATTAAAAAAACTATATTACAAATCCGTAAGTTTCGATGGATGGATAGATAGATGGGTGTTTGTTCCTATGTCTCTTTAAAACGACCTACAGATCTCGATGAAATGCGGCTCAAAGTCGAATAGTCTGGAAGAATACATAGGCTTGTTTTTAATTCTGCGTAGACGAGGTCGCGGTCAAAATCTAACATAAAATATTTGCATATTATAATATTGACAAAAGTAAAGACCCTTTCATGTCCATTGCAAGTACTTTATTTAAACTAATTAAGGGCATATGCATTTCTTTAAGCAATTAAGGTAAAGTTTGTTTTATGGAGGTTTTTAATTTTTTTTTACGGTAATTAATCGTGCTACTCCATTTTGTTTTCATAACTTCACAACAAATAGATGTTTTAGCAATTACTAACTATATAGACTAAGTTCTTAGATTTCAAGTGTTAAATCGTCATTACAAAATAGTCATTACAAACGTATTTCAGAGTTATTGCATAATTTCTGTTAGATATAATCAACGCTTTTACTTTGATCTTAAGAGCGGACGCACAACTTTGACTAAACGATCGCACAACTTTGGTGCTGTCGATTGTTTCGCAGCCCATTCAACTGTTTAGTTGTAGAATTAAGAATCGTGTGTACATCTCCATATAAGCTAATAGTTATCAAAGATTACAGAGTTGTGCGATAGTTAATTTCAGAAGTGCACACGCTCTAAAGTGTGGTAACAAGTAACGTACCGTATATCTAAACTATATGAGACATCAATTCTGTTAATAATGTCAACATAATGTTAACACGAATGGGTAGCGAGGTTAACCGACTTAATGTTGACTTCTTACTTTAAATTAATTTCTATCATAAATACGTAGCGAAAGTGCTGACGGAAAGAAACCCAAAGAAAACATAATAACTCGCAAGGTCAAATAATAAACCACAAGACCCTTTAGGCTTATAGTACATTGACACGAAAGCGAACAGAAGCGACAACGTTTCCATGAATCTGGCATTGATTTGTTTTGTTCCAGCAAATCATTTAGCAGGAGTATAGCGTGAAATCAAATCTAATGTGGAAGATACATTCCTTTATCGCATTGTTTTCGTATATTTTGCATTGCGCTGATGACTATGCGACAAAGACCTTTTCATACTTAGGTCAACGAAGTATGTTGCCTCCTTATTAAAAAAAATAGCTTTGCTTCCGGCTCGCATTCGCTGTGTGCTACAAGCGTTTCGAAGCAGAATTTAAATTCATGAATGAGTTGCTACGTGAGTCTGCATGGTTTATGTTTATGGTCGATTTCTAAGAACAAACAGCAGCCGGAGATTTCTCGTATGATATCTGACACCGAAAAAACTCTTGCTAACGATAGCCCTTGAAAAAAAACAACGCATATTTCAAGCGTGGTTTTTTAAAGTACACATTCATGTTTTAGTAAGTGCTACTTCGAGTGAAAAATAAGTTAAAAATTTGACATGAAATTAAGCAAATTATCTTTATACTTGGTTGGTTTGCGGTATTTTTGTAGTTTTTTTAACTTTTCCATCAAAAAACGTGAATGTAAATAAAAGAATAAAGTATGATGTTAACCTCACATTGTGCAGTTTTGAATAGGGGCCTAAAAATACACCTACACAGAAATGAAAGAGTGTTTAAAGATTTCTTTTATTCAATTTATTAATAGGCTATAAAAAACGACATTGTACAGATAACTAATTGTCATGCGGTACAAGTTGTGGTGGTCATATCGATTATTGAATAGGAAAGGAAGCAAGAATCGATGTCATACTGGAATCGATTTACTGGTAACCTAAAAGAAATATTTAGTTTGTATCTTTAATTACATGCTTTTTGATACTTATTAAATATAAAAAAACCAACGGTGGCTATACTATATCAATTTTAAACAAAAAACAGTCGTTATGGTTACTATTATTATCAATGAATCACAATAACAAACAAAAAGAAACAAAAAAACTTTTCGTTTAACGAGCTCTTAGCTTTTTTGTTCATAAATAATTGAAGCCATACATATTTTCAATTAGTATCAGTCATCGTGACAATATCAAATGTAGATTCATTGGTCTGTGACCGCAACATTTGTAGGGTCAATTGCAAATTTAATTGAACAAATTGACAAGAAACTACAAATGCCCTTCAAATTAAAGTATACAGTACTACTACAGTAGAAAACAAAAATGTCGCGAGAACATTTAGTTTCATGTTTATTTTGCTAAGATTGTGCTTTAAAGCTGGGCAGCTCTTTATCGCTAAAGTTATCTAACTTCATATGGTCCGACTAACACGCGTAACATAATTTGTACCCTGTTTAGCACCGTTACAAATTGGCTAGAGTGCTGCGGTGCGCGTACGTCCATATCACTGTTTCTACCGCTCACGAGTCATGCTTTCCTGGTATTTCTTATCTTAATATCTCGCAGATACCACGTTACCCTTGTTAAACAATCTACAATCTTAAATCAAGATTTTCTTTTATATAATTTACATAATGGACAATCAAATTGTAATAAAAGATTTTGACTTCCCCCTGCATAGTGTGTTTTTACATCACTGCATATAAATATTCTCTACTCGAACATTGTTACCCTTCACAAAAACTATTTGTTTACGCGAGCCGGCTGCTGGAACGGACTAACCCCCTGCGACTAAACTACGGAAATGTGATACCAAAAATTACAGAGTAGTTACTATTAGAGACGTCAGAATTTTAGTAACGTTTCGCGTTTTAACAATAAAAGGTACATGGAAAGGACATAGCAAAATATAGAATTTCCCTTTTTTACAGACAGGTTTTTAACAAATTGCAATAAAGACGATGAACATTTTTATTACATTTTGAATTTTTATCACAACGAGAAATTCCGAGCGTCATAACATCCTAATTATAGAGAGTTTCGTTTAAATCTATCGAGTAGTTGTTTTTTAAGTAGATACATTAATTTGAAGAAAAATATATTAGTCTTATACCACCACAAGTATTGATTAAATTACGACATAGCTTATCTGTTTAAAAATTAAATTCTCTGACGCTCTATTACTCTGTGCCTAAAACCACTATGAGATAATTCCCCGATGAGACTAAACATCCGGCCGTTCCACCCGTATCCAACAAAGGTCGTATTCGGTTTGATTGAGTGTAAAAAGTTTTTATCTTAAGTTATAAATGGTTAAAGATACCTTTTATGTTTACATAGGGGCGTAAAGACAGGTTCTTTACACAAAATTAAAAAGCTTGTGAACTATACCCATGATTGATTATAAATTAATAAAAAGTAAATTAAAAAAAATGATCATCAAGATTACTCCAGCAAGTTAATTACAAAATATGCAAAACGTATTGTGAACAAAACAAAGTTTAAACTGTGTACAATAAATACAAGGTGATAAACATAGTCATTACAAGATATTACATCTATTACTTGTATAAAAAAAGGATAATCGTTTCGGTAACGGTACACAAAACTAAGTAACAATACTAAATGATTGTCAGTTCATTTGATAAAGATATTCGAAAGTACTTATGACGAAACTAGATAAGGAAAGCAGTGAATTATTCAATTGCATTACATTAGAATCAGATTGAAGTTTCTATTGTTTAAAAATAGGTAGGCGATATCTTAAAAGCATCATTTGGTGAACGCGAAATGATATAACGCATCGTATGAAAGACCAACGGTTCCATAATGCACACCATTCAAATTTAGATGAAGTAATTGGTGGTATAAAAACATAATTAATGTTGCGAAACATCTACATAGAATAGACATATAGCTATTAGTTGATTAACATTCCACTAGATTCAGTTAAACATATAAAAGGTTTTACAAAAAAGGACCGAAGAATTAGGTGATTTGTTTCTAAGGTATTTTACTGAATAATTTACTTTAAAGTCGTGAAAAAACATAAATTGTACTGATGTTCCCTCTGGAATACCTCAATAGTCCGAATCCTCTTTTTACTTTACTAAAATATTGAAAACTGCTATATCTCAAGAAGATAAGTTGGTGTTATTTCGTTAGGAAGGCAATAAATTTAATTGATGTCAAACTTTGATTTCATAATTTGACGGGCAATCGATTTTTTTTCACAACAATCGACATTTTAATGTTTAACCCAAATGGCACGTAATTGGATAGAGAGATCGCATCGACAATTTAGTGTTGGTAAATTACACGGTGGGCAAATAGCGCCCATTGAACCGGCATCTGCTCGACGACGTTAAAAACCCGATCGTAATATCGACGGACAGATGGACAAACAAAGCTGCTGCAGATCGATATCTAAATTGGTATATACGGAAGTAACAACACATCTCGAACATGTTTTTAAGCTTATAGCTTATCTGATAATTCTTTTAAATTAATAAATGAAAACCTCACTTTTTAAAAGCAGCGATTTGTTTTGACGACCATTGAATAAATAATACAAGATTCTGAAATTCAAGTTGAAAATCGATGTTATTTAGGACGACTCGATTTCGATTAAGAATTCCCACGAATATCAAGAAGTGAATGACCTAAAAGTTTATTTACGTAGGATTAGATAAGCATAAGAATGTAAACGTAAAAGGGCAATAGTGAAGAAGGGCACAAAAAGTGATAGTAAAGTCAAGGTGACTAAAAACCTGTTATCGTTTTCACACATGAATTATAGAACTGGTTTCAAAATGTCTATAGTTTGATTGCGACCTACAAATACACCAATAGATAAACATTGGCTGATAAAAGTGAAAGCATCGATAAATTAAAAATCGATTTAGGAAATTGGAGACAGCTTGGTATTAAAGCTACTTCAGTGGCTGCAGCCTGCAGCTACTTTTGTACAATAAATTAAAAAGTCATAAACGATTCGAATATTACTGAATTTAAATCAGTCAAACTCCTAAACCAAATTAAACTAAAGAAAAATTTTCAATATGGTAGTGACAAAATAGATATATGTCTCAAACAATTTATTGACACACATTACTATTTAGTAAATCCAACCCTCCATTGAATGTAATTGCTGTTCCCTACGTAACTGATGTCATGATACACAAAAGGGAAGCTGCATTAGACAGTAATCGATATTTTTAAATTCAATAGAGGATGACGAGATCGATAGCCAAATGATAATTAATCATCTGCCACCCTTTTTGTTATTAACAATAATGAATTAACAGTTTTGTAGAATTCATAATCAAAAAACACATGTTTACTAACAATTTGTCCCATAACATTTAACTAAATGTAGATCAACATTTATTAAGACGCATAAAAAATCAGATAATATAATTGTTTCTTACGTCAGAAGGGTTCCGATTTATCCAAAAAGCGATTTGCTTACCTGCAATAAAGAAATAACATTATTAGTAAATTTGTAACGCTCGTAATTGTTACCAAATTTAACAGATTTAAATACCCAACGCATACACTAATTAGCTAAAACATCACAAAAATAGTGTGTACGCAATTCAACGCAATATTAGAAACTCATCAAATACCGTAAACGTAAGACAATGGCCGTTATTCCACAATCTAACAGTGACTGAATTTTGCAGCTACTTGGTAATCATGTCGTCAGAACAATTTACAGATCGTTTACCTCTATTTGAAATCTTTTAAATCCCCCCAGTACAGAGTTAACAATTTTCTAGCCTTCACTTTCATAAGAAATAAAACCCTTAAATTTATATAAAACAAAATAAGGCAATGAATCAACCGACAATTTCCCATGGTAGTCGAATTACGCAAATCTGAGGTCAAATTGCTTTGCTGACAAAAAGCTGACTAAAAACTGTGACGCTTCGAAGGAATCGTGATAAAAAAATTTCGCCCTTGCGATGGCCTCTTTAGTACCGTGGCTAGAAGGAAACAAGATCTCTAATTACGATTAAAAGTAATATGAGTTGTACTAAAATGAAACTAATTAGTTGTAATCTTTCTTATTCACATAAACATCTCCAGAGACCAGTTTCACAGTCCTTAAGTTAAACAGCAGAACCATTTGCTTTTAACATATCAAATTATAACTAATAAACTTTTGCCCGCGACTCCTTCCGCGTGGAGTTAAAAAACCAAAGTAAGTAGCCTATGTGTTCCTGTAGACTATACTCTACATGTATGCCAAATTTCATCGAGATCCGTTCAGCCGTTTAGGCTACAAACTCTAACAAACAGGCATTCATCTAAACATTCGTTTTAACAATACTAGTAAGATAGTTTTTTTTATAAGAGTTGGGCTATATTCTAAGATTTGGATATTTAATCGATTAACAATTCATATAAATCTGAAACAAAATATCATTCCATAAACTTATATTGATATTGTTTTATTATACAGACCGCATGCTTTCTAGAGGTGACGATGGCTCGAGTAATATTTTGTTACACGCGTTAAATGAACTTTAAACACATCGTTGTTCGATATCAGATTTCGAATCGGCAAAAAATATAAAATGTACTTTTTATTTTGTAAAATAAACTCGTTCAATGGGTATATACTTTCACGGAGTTGTCACTGTAAGTTTTTTATAACTGTACTAAATTGAAAAAAAGGGAAACCAGGAATTTACATTCCATATTTTCACTTTCTGCATATTACTGATCGATAGAGACTGAAAATAAATATTTACATATCCATAAATCTATGGAGAAATTTGATAGAATTTCAACATCAGGTACTCCTGTCATACCAACATAAAATAAATGTACAGTCGCCTACATTCGTGATAGTCTAGTTCAGAAAAATTGCCTTGCACCTCTCAACTCAAAATTGCTTTTTTCTGTATTTTATTGTGGGTTTTGTTTTCGTACCTATATTGTCGTCTCTGTTTTGTCAAAGAGTATGTAAGTATCCCTAGAGTTCTATTTCAACAATATAATTGCTATCAATGTTTTACAACTGCAATGTACCCATGATTGTACTGCGTCAAGGCATATAAGACTTTCGAAACGTATCACTTTATAAATAAGGTACCATCAGCGAAGCTCACTGTACCGTTTTATTTTATCCCTGCAATAGGAGACAGTACCTTTCATGTACATTCGCGGTTGTTGCAAAAACTAGCTTCTACAAGACCGCAAGCATCACTACAACACGTTATAACTTTCGCCAGGAACGTCACTGATATCAGTAATCAACGATTAATCCGATACTTTGATATCAATAACAGATAAATATTATAGAGATTTGCACAGTAGCTATGTTTGCGTTTTAAATAATATTTGAATAAATTGTATTATTACCTTTTTATACATTTTGATTTTATTTTGTCACTAGCAGTTCCCGCGGCTTCATCCGCATGAAATTATAAAAACTTTATTCTATTATTTACATGTGTCAATTCTCAATTGCAAATGTCAAAATTACCATTGCCATAATAACTTTCCTTCCTTAATGTTGGCAGCTTGTAGTTTATGATTCTTTTCCCACATGAAGGTGTTTTTCCAATTTATTTATCCCTTAAGTTTAATGGCGTAAAAATATATAGCCTAGAGCGTGTCGTAAGTAGTATAAGTAGTAAGTAGGGCTTTTAATTAAGAGATAACTATTCAAAAATATGCAGTGATTTCTGTCATATTACGCCACAAAGTAGTGTGTGTTTACGCTTTATCATATTAGTATGAATATTGTTAGTAGTGCATCTTACTAATACGATTGAAGTAAGATTTAAGGTTATTTCCCTTATTCTATTGATATGAAATAATAAAAACCTTTGATAACCTGTAGTGCAATAACTCTTCAGTATTCAATGATATAAACGCGTTTATCAAAACAAAGATGTCAATGTTAAAAACACATGGTTCCAAATTAACGTATGTACTCTCAAAGGGCATTGTTTCAATAACTGTGACAGACAACTGTTAGATTATAAACCACGCCTTGAAATTATTTATTGAGTAACAAAAAAAGAAACAAATATTTTGACCACGTTACGAAGGTTCCCGTTGACATACTCAAAATAATAATATGGATGATATGTCAACTCAGACTTTTTGAAAACGAATTATAGTGGGTTTAAATTTATTGAACTAAACATATTATCTAATAAATTCTACTACATAAAATAAAGTCTAATCAATCCGACTGTCACTGCTCGTGAGAGTAGACTCGCCTTATCACTGGCTACCGATAAATACTCGACAGTTTCAACAAACATGAAAGCTAACTAGGGTTGCCTACTTTTAAAATAAACACAAAGAAGACAACAAATAACGACAGTGACCTTGACTTGATAAACAAAAGACAAACTATATCCAGTAATTCGCTCACTCAACTAAATCCCTCTAATGTTATGGATGAACTTGTAGACCGAAGAAGCCAAACAAAAGGAGCGACAACCCTAAAGCAATCAGAGTAACTTCCAGTAAATGATTAAGCTGAAGAGTTGTCGGACGTCAAATCGTTTAAAGTCAAAGCCGCGTTTGAGGCGCGATCTTGATATCAATTTCAACTAATCTTTCATTAGGATTACTAACGAAGGATTAAATACTGTTACTTCGATGATTTGGAGCAGATATTATCTAAGAAACGTTGCTAGTGTTATACTCAAGTGAATAGTTTGACCAAACGAAAACAAAATTTAAAACATCGATCCAATTTAGCAGAAAGATTGCATTAAAGCTTTCAGTTTGCTAAAAGCATATCACGGATAAATAAATTGCAAATATTGATCTTCACTTTCAAAACAGTCTAAATGATGGTACTAGAGTTTAGACAAGAAACATATGAGGTCTGGCGCCAGACGTTATTTCGTACTAATAGATTACAATGTTCTATATAATTATAGTACAGCTCATTATAAAATAAATGTACCGCAGTTTTTCATACTTAATAAATTGAATTTTCAAATGCACACTTTCTAATGCTTTCTGAGGATTTGTTAAAATTATTACAATTAGACAAATTTCTTTCTCATTTGTCTACATTCGTTCACAAACAGTTTTAAAAAACATTTCAATCTATAATACTTTTAGATTTTAGTGGCGTATAATTTTATTTGTTTAGATCTTTTATAGTAACATTTGTAAATTTCCAACAAAATAAAAGTGTTTTATTTTTAGTTACACTCGTGTTAGTTACGAATTGCAGGTGCTTATGTGCAAGGTATCCGCCAATGCAGGTGTATCCACACCTTTAGCCAAGGAGAGCCAAAAAGGGCAAAAAAAAAACACAAATACGGGTCCACTAAGCGCAGCTGTTACTCTTAAACTGGTTTGATTCGATAAGATTTCTTTTGTAATATAACTATCGTTACGTCACAATTAAAAAAAATATTCATTCCCATTTTCATAAACTATAATACATCTTATTTGAAAATTTCCACTAATATCAGCCAATAAAAGTATCGAAAGTGACACAAAGAAAGTAGTTTTTGAAGAAAGTGAAAATTAAATTAAATCTTAACATGATAAAATGACTTGGCATTTCAAGCAGTGCTGGAGTGCAGTTAATTTGTTACCTTCGAGTAATTTAGCGATCGAATCTGGTTTCTGGAATGTTCCTACGTCCTTGAGATGCTTTTTGGCAAGAAGCCAGTTTTTGTGATCGACTCGAATGGGCCGAGAAATCTTTTTTGTGCGAGTACAGTCTGACAGATAAACGAATTTGAATTATTTCAATACAATTCGTAAGAATAGTTAACAAAAATCTTTTTTAATAATACCAATTTAAGTTTAAAGAAACTTATTCACGTTGTTAAGTAAAAATGTTATGAGATGTAATTATTCACAATTTCAACAAGGTATATTTATAACATAAATAGCTCTATTTATCTGTTAGATTTTTTTTACCAATGTAATAAAGAATTATTTCAACAAGCGATGTATTTTCATTTCAGACCTTGAAACCCTCGTTCGACTTTTTACAACAAAAAAATAAATAACTACGATTTATTATAAAATATTTGTATAACAACAAAATTATAATTACAAAAAAATCACGGCCATTTTTTACAATTTGAGAACATAAAGAGATCCTTTATTCGCTGATCACGCGAACCTTCAATAAAATTTAGACCACTCACTAACGTAACTACAACCTTAACTGTTAAACTATAAAGTTTAAAATCCAACAAATACAATAAGCCTAAGGCAATGACATTTTTGTAGGTTTAAAGCAAACCGATCGTTACTTTAAAGCTACAAGGGATATTGAACATTAGTTGAATGATGTAAGAGTTAAATTTGCTTTTAATTTCATAAGATGGCCTTAGCATATAAACATTGAGGTTAGATTACGGGCAGTAGCTTTCTGAACGATCGTGCTTCGTAAAAAACGTAGTAATCACAGACTAATTAAAACGGAACAGTCGATATAAAGGTGATATCATCGAAATGTAATCTACAATATGTAGTCTTGTATTTGATGCTGTAATACGATTCAAGGTCACTATTACATGCACAGAGCACCAATAAGATCATTTTCACACAATAAAAGAATCAGATATTAATATGTGAAAACATGTGTAAAATCATAAATATTGTTTTAACAATATAAAGCTCGTACAAACTAAATGAGCCATTAGAAAGTTTGTATTATCGCAGATATTAATCTGTTAGAAAGAACAATGTGGTATCATGTTGAGTTTTCACTTAGATTTCCACAACACTGCATTGTCGCAAAGATATCTTATAACCTCAGTCACACGCTCTGACCGCTGTTCGTATATATTAAAAAAAAACATTTTAACAAAGTATAATTTCATAAATGTCTTTTTGTACCCCGCTTGTTAAAAGTGTGAATGAACGTGGAACTTCACTAATTTAGGTAACTTAAAAATTATAACATCTATACTAATATTATAAAGAGAAAATATTTGTATTTTTGTATGTATTGAAATAACTCAAAA